>VZTT01021017.1:23481-52594 GCA_013400855.1 Buphagus erythrorhynchus
AGTCCAACCATTCCCCCAGCACTGCCAAGGCCACCACTGATCTATGTCCCCAAGTGCCACATCCACATGGCTTTTAAATCCCTCCAGGGGTGGGGACTCCAGCACTGCCCTGGGCAGCTGTGCCAGGGCTGGACACCCCTTTCTGTGAAGAAATTTTTCCTAACATACAACCTAAAGCTCCTGTGGCACATCTTGAGGCTGTTTCCTCTTGTCCAATGTTATTTAGGAGGAGAGACCAATCCCCACCCAGATGCAACCTACTTTCTAGTGGTTGTGCAGAGCCACAAGGTCCCCCCTGATCCCCCTTTTCTCCAGGCTGAGCCCCTTTCCCAGCTCCCTCAGCTGCTCCAGACCCTTCCCCAACTCCATTCCCTTCCCTGGAACCACTCCAGCCCCTCAAAGTCTTGTCCTGAGTAGTCCCAAAATAACCACAAGATTCCAGGTATCTCTGCAATGCCCAGCACAGGGGACAGTCAGTGCCCTGGTCCTGCTGAGAGGAAATTTGCATCAGTATAAAAATGCATAAAAACCCGTATTTGTGGCTATTTTAATGATATTTTAAACTTAGTAACTGAGTTTTAGAATTTCTAAACCCTTAATACCATCCAGTAGTAAAACGTGGGAGCCAGAGCTCAGCAGCAACAGAACTTCCTGAGTCACAACCTGAATATATTTCCCCACTCATATTTCCAAATCTCCTTCATCCCTTCCCCCCACTCCATGTGTGTAGTTAAGAGATATTGATGATTTTCTCAAAAAGTTTGTAGTTGATGCATTAAAAAATGACATTAATGCATTAAAATAAGAGTGGAGAGCTTGACTGGAAATTCCCATTGCTCTGTTCTCCGTGCTGGTACTTGCAGCCACAGGCTGGAAAAAAGCTCCTGGCCCTGTTCTCTTCAGCAGTGTCCCTTCAGCTCCTGCAGCAGGGGGATGCTGAGCTGCAGCACATCCTGGATGGAGCAGCTGAGCCAGAAGAGGGAGACCAAGGATGCACTAAGGCAGATGCCAGCTCCTTCCACTGCTCACTGTGCCCCTGCTCACTCTCCTTTCAGGAAAAGCAGACTGCAATTTGTGCACCTGCATGGATGCCAATTGATGTAATTTATGATCTACAAACCAGAGTGTTGGAGTTGTGCAACCACACTGTAAAAGAACCTGACAAGGACTAATAGCATTTTGGAATCCTTGAGATAAAACACCTGTACAACCTGCTAGATATACAGCAAAACAACCTTAATGAATATTTATTTTTAAAGTTGGGAAACTTATTGCCAGCACGAGAAATCTGTTTGATGTGTTTGTGGACAAGATCATACCCACAGCTGCCTGCATTCCTAGAAAATAGGCCACAGCAAGCCAGGATAGTCCTGTAATTTCTGTGCTCTGAATATTTGGGATTCTCTGGGTCCAGAAGTGGAAAAACAACCACTTTATCTGTTCTCTTGATTTGTATATGCTTTCATGTGCATTTTCATTCTTTTGCTTATTGTACTATCATATTTTTATTGTTAGGGGGAATCCTAGAAGCCACAAAAAGGGATCAAAGCCTCTCTGTAGTGATTGGTGGGAAAAAAACAAAAAGAAATCCCCTGTCACTTAAATCCTGTGATCTAAGCAGATTTGTATCCAGAGCAGATGAAAAGGTGGGTGCTGGGAAGAGCTGGAAGTGACAGCAAAAGAAATCTAGTGACTTCTGTAGTAAAAGAACCTGTTAGGATATTGTCCTGCATTCAATTGCTCTAAGAACATTTAGGATTATTTGTGGGAGTATCTGGAGGTATCTTGTAGGAAAGCACTTGTATAACTTCCCAGCCCTTTACATAGGATCTCATAAATGAAGGGGGTTTAAAAAAAAAAATCTCCAAAGGATATGAAGCATCTCATTCCCTTATCATTACAAAAAAAAGTAGTTTTCTCAGAGGAACAAAAATTTTAAAAAAACCCACCCGTTTTCCCATAACTCTGCTCCAAACTTCAACCAAAATTTACCAGACCATTTCTACCAGCCAAAAATTGCTTTAAGTTTTAAGACAACACTGGCAAACATTTTATAACCTCATTGAGATGTAAATTTGCAAGAAACAACATTGCAATATGTCAAAATAAATGTTTTACAGCAATTCTAACCATGAATTTCCTTCACTCTATTCAATTACACGCCTTGCAAACACTTGGATTTCACATTCTCAAATTCTTACCCAAAGTTCACTAACAGCTATAAAAACACCCCCTGTGGCTTAGTGGATTTTGGATCTGGTCAGTTCCAAACTGTTTTTCTAGCTGATCAAAAAAGGTAATTTAATACATTCATTTAGCCATGAGCATACCAAAGAGAACGGCTCTAGCTCCTTCCTGATTAAACTTGGAAGATACTTCAAAAAGATCAAGTTATTTCTGCTTTCCTCATTTTCCCACCTGTCATTGTGACAATTTGGGGGTTTATGGGAAGAGTGCTGGATGAGGTCACCAGGACCCAAGGAAAGGAGAGGAAATTTCTCCTGAGCAGAGAGAAGCCGGACTGCACAGGTGATCCCTTCCAACAAAAGAAAACCCCGAGGCAAAGTCAAATTCTCCTTGTAATGGGAACAACAAGGCTGAATATTAACAAAACCTGCTCAGAGAACATGCAGAAAATCATTCTTTGGGTCACCAGCCCAGAGTCAGGAGCATCCCAATGTCAGGTCCAAGGCATTGAAGCAAACACCACAGAAGCTGCACCAGCTGTGAGTGGAGACTGCAAAGGGAGAGAGACCCAGCAGCTCTGAGATGCTGAGGTTTGATGCTCAGGTGCAGCCAAGACTTCCAAATCCCACTTTTTCCCCCCTCCCACATGTCCTCATTGTAATTTATACTCCTGCAGTACCTAATTTTCTGTCTGCCAGTGGGCACAAACACGATCCTCCAACTGCTCACAAAACTTCAGTGACATCCCATGTTCCCAGGGAAGATTTATCTTCTAGAGTTTTCCAAAGGTATTGCTGAGGTATCACTGTGCATCAAGAGGAAATTTGGGATAAGCCCTTTACACAGAGCTCTTATCTGGCTTAGCCCCACTGTTAGGGGGCTCTGGGATTTGGAAAACCTGTTTGTTTTCCACTGGTGTTTGATTGGAAGCAGAAAACAAACTGTAGATTTCCTGCAAAGCCGCTGCTGCAAACATGAGGTTTGGATAAATTCATTGCACTGAAGTTGCTTTGTTTTGTGCAAAGAATTCAATTTCCAACACACCTAAGAGCCAACGTGCCAGAAAATGAGTTACTGTTTGGTCACTGTATTTTCCCAATATCTTGGCAAGGACACAAGGTCAAACACTTCTTCCAATGAATATTTATTTATCCAAAATGGAATTACTTCAGGCAAAGATTTTAAGAGCTGTGGTTGCAGGAATGTCTGAGACTCATAATTCATTTCTGGGATTAAAAAAGCATCTTCCAGAGTTGATCAGAGAAGAGATTTGAGACTATGTCTTCTGTTTTCCACTTGGTCTCTCTCCTCTTCCTTCTCCTCCTGGTTATCTTTTCAAAGGGGTAAAGGCAAGTCTGGATTTAGCCTTCAGCACAATCTGAGAGCTCAGAATCAAAGATAGGTCCTAGATAAACTTTCTCTTTTTAATTTACTGGATATCAGTTGCCTAATGCCTTTAAATCTGGACCTAAAGCTGCAAAGATTAGAACACTGATAACTAAAATGTCATCTAAGAGCTGAGTCACATTCCTAAATGTCTTTGAGACATTTATCATGGATTATACAGTGCAGCATTAATTTCTTTTCAGTCTTTTTACTGCAACATTAAATGATGGAAAAAAACTATCAAGCAGTTGTACAGCCTAATAAGGCAAGGAACCATCTTAGCAAGCAGAGAAAAACACAACTGAGCACTAATGAAAGAAATTATAGCAAAAAGGGTCAGCACAGACTGCATTACACACGCATCAGGAAGTGTTTTAACAGCTGAGTAACCAGAACAAAATTATTGAGACTTGCAGAAATGAAATACTGTGCTGTGCTGACACCTGCTGCACAAATCCATTCACTCAGGAAGGCACGGTTCCACACCCTGCATTCCAAAAAGCACCTTTCCAGCCCAGAGGATTTTCAGAATCATCTGAGGTTTGCAAAGCACTCAGAGAACAACCAGAGTGGTCTGGGAGTGACACCTTCCTGAGCAACTCAGGGCAATACATTTCCATCTGTTTGCAAGACTTAATTGACACACCAAAGATGTGATTAGAGGCTTGGGAGGAGGTTTTTTTCCAAGGACACAAGTGGCAGTGGAAGTGCTTGTCTGAGGAATATACCCTAAAACTAATTCCTTTTGCTTAGTATTGTTTGATTTTGAGGCTTTGAATGTCAGAGGCTTGTGGAGCAAAGAGTCATAGACCCAGAGAAACATTAAGCATGGAAAAGATATTCAGGAATATCGAGTCCAACTCTTAACCCAGCAGTGCCAAGGGCACCACTAAATCACACCCCCAAGTGCCACATCCACATGGCTTTTAAATCCCTCCAGGGATGGTAATTCCATCACTGCCCTGGCACTCAACCCTATCCATGAAAAATTTTCCCTTTAATATCCAACCTAAACCTCCCCTGGCACAACTTGAAGCTCCTTCCTCAGGGCAAATGACCAACACCCATCCAGCTCCAGCAGTTTTTGTTGCAAAAATTGATGAAGTTCTTAGTTCTTGTTTGGCCCAGGTCATCCCTTGGGTTAAACCCAGAAATGTTTCTTATCATCATCTTGTTGTGCTCCATCAGGCACCCAGCAGTTAACAGCAGGTTAGGAAGCAGCTCTCTCCATGAACACAGCCACATGCAGTTCTCTCTTTTGGCAGCCTTGGTCCTTTCATACAACACTTGCTTCTTTTTTTTTAAAAAAAGAAACCTGAAATATCATAAACTCTGTATTTCCTTAGCTGTGCTTTACAGACTCTTCTACTCAGGGACCATAAAGTTTCATGTAGGTGAAAGAGTGTCCCACCAACAACCCAGTGATGTGAAAAGAGCCATTTCCAAATAGAGGCTGTCTCTTCCTCTTACAGCAATTAAAATTAAAAATAATTATTGCATTTTTCAACCTCTTTTAGACCCCTTCTCTTTAGCCCAGCTGTAAAATATACACCTGGCCACTCAGTTTGGGAAGAACAGATTCACCCAGACATGATTCTTTGCTATGGGAAGAGGGCATGCTGCAGCCAGGTTACCATGTGGCCTTGATTTTTAATTAAGGATGTCCTTATTCTACAATAGTTTCTTTTAAACCCCGCCCATATTTCACCAGCCTCTTGCTGTTCAAGGTTCTGTGCAGGAGAAGTGTGCTGTTAACAAGAATATGTCCCTGTAATTCCCTGGGCAGACATGGTGACCTAGAAGACACATTACACCAAACAAACAAATCCCAACAGCAAGCAGTGGGCTTGTTTACTTCCCTTGGAGCTTGTTAGGTTTAATCCTTTTTGGGTTATTTTTTTTTCAGCTAACTGATTTATAGCATCATTTTCAAAATGGAAGCTTCTTATTTCCATTTTCCCAGTGCTCCACACCTCAGAGTGTTTGCTTTGCATTTAGTATTGGATTCAGATAGCACATGTAGAAGAAAAATAACCACCTGTTAAGACCATCATGTGCCTCGTGTGATACAGAATTGAAGGCAGCCAAAACACTACAAGAACCTCACTCAGTTACTTCTTGCTTTCCTCAATCATTCCTTCACACTAAACACATTTAACTCACAATGACTAATCTTCCCCTTGGAACACTTCAGTCAATTTTTTTCCCCCTTAATCCTTTGGAAACTTCTATTTGTTACCTGAGGCACCCCAGTTCAGCAGTCCCTGGGAGCAGCACATGGCAAGCTGAGAGCAGAGGTTTTAAACCATGCTTCGAGCACCTTTAAATGAGGTGGCTCAGCTGTCAGAAGCATCAGACTGGAGGAAGGAAGGCAAAACCCCTGGGGGTGAGTCTGTGATGAGCCTTGTGCCCTGTTAACTCTTTTACAGCTGCTTCTCATTGCCTGGAAATGCTGTAAACAGTTACAGGTGACAAAACCTGAGGGCTTTTATCTGGACTTCAGTGTCAGCCCAGGTCATATCTGAAACTTGTGGTGCTTTCAGATAATCTTTCTGAATTATTTTATCATCTCTGCTAGAGAGCTACAGCTCTGCTGATTGCATGTCTTGGCTGTTATGAAGTGTGAAGGTTGCAGATTGTCACATCTGCAGAATTTTCCCCTCCCACTTTGCTGGACTTAAGGAAATCCATCCGAGCACGTCACTTCTCATTTGTGCCTTTCCCCCTTTACTGTTATATGAAATGAGCCATTTGTCTTCCTTACATGAGCAATACCCTCACAGTGTTTTCTGCTTCTCAACCTGCCTGCTGTTTATTGTCATGTGGTTGGACTGGGAAAGAAGATAATCTTTTCATTTTGTATTTTTACAGCTCAGCACAGTGGGACTATGCCCCGAACCAGAAGCTGCAAAGATGTAAAATAATCCAAGCCAGCAGCATGGATATAGCAGCATTTTACCCCAGTTTTCATGCAATTTATGAAAGGTATTTAATGTGTATCACTCTCCAAGTTTGGGCAGTGTCATAAGATTTGAGAATTGTGGGTTTTCCTGCAGGGATCAGAGGAATCCACCTCCCCTCTCCATCCCAGCAGGGAAAATGTCCTGTCCTTCATTGTGCACTGCCACTTGCCAGGCTGCTGTGTGTCCCCAAATTCACTCTTCTCCCTGTCCAGAGAGAAGCCAGTTGTACAATAAGGTCCTCATTAAGTGTTGCTTCCCATGACTCCAGGATATTTAAAGGAGATGTGCACAGCTTTAAAGCTGCTTGAGGTATTGACTCCAGTTTTTAGGCAAAAAATTGATGGAAGGCAACAGGGGATGATGGTTATGGCTCATTTGTACACGGATAGATCCAGAAAAAGGCAAGTTCCTGCCTCTTAATCCATCAGTCAGACATAATTTGCCTCAGAAATATGAATTGTCTCACTAAAACATGATGGGCTTGGAGCAACCAGGTCCAGTGAAAGGTGCCCCATGGCAGGGCTTGGAATGGGATGGTCTCTAAGGTCCCTTCCAACCCAAAGCATTCCATGATCCTGTGAAAACAAAGGATGCTCCCTATCCCACCCACCGTGCATGTGCATGGAAACATGCACAATATTTCTTGTGTTGAATCTTGCACACTGCACAGCAATTAATATCAGAAGAGAGCTCAGTATTTCCATAGAGGCTTGTTGGCACTGTGGGACAAGGATTGTGAGAGCAAGTAAGGGGTGAAATAAATGAAATAAATGAAATCCACAAACTCACTCTGGGTCACAGACAGGGTCAAGCAAGCAGCTCATTACCATCCCAAAGTGACCTTGTCCCTGCCTGGCTCTGCCCTCCCTGGTGTTACTGCAAACACATTTCAGTGGCTTCATCCTGTGCTTTAACACTTATTTTTGCAATGCAGGGGGAAAAAAGCAATAGATTTTCGAGGCACCTTAAGCTGTTTACTTTTTCTTCCCTCAGCTACCAGTAACTGAAGCTGTTCTTGCAGGATGTGGATTCAAATGTGGACATTTTAGCATTTAAGAACCCTCAGACAAGTGAATAGTTGCTTAGTGGGCAGTTCACATCCATCTCTGAGTCCAGGGATTAAGAATGTGCATCTTTTATGGCCAGTGCTCATGAGATCCTGTCCTTCAGCTCATGAGGGAATGGACTGAGCTCAGTGATAATCCTGGCTAAAGCCTTTCAGTAAACACAACTCAAGAGAATTTCCATGTAATATTTGTAGAAATTTTGGCTGGTATCTTCCCCCTGGTGCTCCCAGCTTTCCTAGGTTAACAGTGCCTCCCCCTTCCACCAGCACAGCTCACGAGTCTCTGCAGTGGGGACAGCCAAGTCAGGATTCTTGAACGGGGCAGACATTTCTGCAATTAATAAATCTTCAGTAAGAGATGTGATAAGCTCTCTGGATCTTTCTCTTTACATGCCTCGAGATCTGAGCTCAGCAGGGAAACTGGTGACTTCTGGCCTTTGCCCCTTGTAGGGTCACTGGGGAGTGGAGTCAGCACCCCGGTACAAAAACAGGGAGTGAGAACTGGCAGTGCTTTCCTCATTTCCAAGAGCTTCAGAATAGACCTCTGGGGAACAGGACAGTTAATCAGGTCCCAAAAGTGTGTGGAGCCACACTCCAGTACATGGTCAGTGTCCAAGCCTGGTGTGGAAAGAGCTGCAATGGTTCAGTCAGTGGGAATGGTGGGCTGTGGTACCTGCAGAGCTGCAGATCCCCAACAGCAGGAGGATGTGGAGCTCTGGAGAGAGTCCAGAGGAGTCCAGGAGATGCTCCAAGGGATGGAGCCAGGCTGGGAGAGCTGGGGGTGCTCACCTGGAGAAGAGAAGGCTCCAGGGAGAGCTCAGAGACCTTCCAGAGCCTAAAGGGGCTCCAGGAGAACTGGAGAGGGACTGGGGACAAGGGATGGAGGGACAGGACACAGGGAATGGCTTCCACTGCCAGAGGGCAGGGATAGATGGGATATTGGGAAGGAATTGTTCCTGTGAGGGTGGGCAGGCCCTGGCACAGGGTGCCCAGAGCAGCTGTGGCTGCCCCTGGATCCCTGGCAGTGCCCAAGGACAGTCTGGACAGGGCTTGGAGTGACCTGGGACAGTGGAAGGTGTCCCTGCCATGGCAGGGGTGGAACTGGATGATCTTTGAGGTCCCTTCCAAATCAAACCTCTCTGGGATTCTGTGATTTTGTGTGTCTTGTGTAAGATCATGACACACCTGGAGTAGAGTTGCTCAGGTCCACAGCTCCTCAGATTTCAATAGAAAGAGATGGCTAAAGGAAATGGAGATAAATCTCATCAAAACCCTCCATCTGGTTATGTTCAGATGTCTCCATGAAACATTTTGTCAGTGCTCAATCCCTCTAAGTTGAAAGAAAAAAAATTCCAGAATAATCAAAATTCATATCACTGACCTTGGATCCTCAGCTACAAACCTCCCACCCAATCATTTTGTTTGTTTTCAACTGTATGTTCCACTAAGCAGTGACTGTGTCTGTGATTAAAAATTCTTGTTTATCTTCATGCCTCATTTCATATTTCCTGTATAGACATCCCATTCTTGAAAAAAAACATAATTTTCAAAAATTATTATTTCCAGAATTTTCACTGACTTATTCTAGTGAGCAAGGATCATATGTATTTTATTGTCCTTGTGTTGTCTTTCAAACAGAAAAATATGAGTTATCATAAGGAAGACACAAGGGAGTACTGAAAACAATAACAGTTCTTCACTGGCTTAAAATATTTGTTGCATTTGAAGTAAAATTGTCAGAGATGCTTTCTCAGGGAAAGTGATCTTTTTGTTCCTTGGGCATCTTTAATCTCTTTAATCTCTGCCTTTGTTGTTGTTGTTGTTTTTGTTGTTTTGGTTTTTTTTCCTTCCAAATGTAGAATCACAGAATGATTTGGGTTGGAAGGGACCTTAAGGATCATTTTGTTCCACCCCCCCTGCCATGGGCAGGGACAACTTCCACTCAGCCAGGTTGCTCCAAGCTCTGTCCTCTGTCCAACCTGGCCTTGAATCCTTCCAAGGATGAGGGAATATCTTAATAAAAGTTCTCAGGTTCCCAGGAAGTATGTCTGGATACCAGCAATAGGGGGAAAAGGCCTAGATCTATGTAGAATTACAAAGATTTAAATTTATTTCTGTCAATCTGCTGAGATTCATTCCTTAAAAAAATAATTTAAAAATCAGCCCTTCTGTTTGCAAATAAATTTAAAAGTAGCTAAGATTTTAATTTCTTCCCCTTTCTTTACCTGTCATCCCATATCACTCAAAATAAAGGGTCAGACTTCACTCTCAGGTCTGTCTTAGTCTGAAACCCTTCACAGCAGCTTCAGAACAGAGTGAGAGATGTCAGGTATGGATCAGGACTGACCTTTTCATTGTGACCTCATTCTGTTTGTTGTTCCCAAAAGCCTCTCAGCCCGTTGCATGCACTGATTCTGTTTGCAAAGGGATCTAGAGGGTGATAATTGGAAAACAGATTGACACGGGCAGAACAAATGTGTGCTGCAGCTGAAACCAGCTCTTTGGGGTTTGTAAATGTGACCCTGAAAAGAGAATTACATTATATCAGAATTAATAAAATTTTTCTTCAAGCACGGAGAGAATCAAATGCTGGAAGGTGATGAAATTGTTTATTCTCATTGTGACCAGGCTCTTTTTGGTTCATCTGCCTTTTTCTCATGCTGCCCCATAACCTTTAGGGTAGAGGAAGAAGATGTGCTTCTGGTTGGCCCTTAATCTCAGTGCACGTTTCTACAAACTTCAGGAAATTAAATTTGCCATCAAGCTATGGAACATGCAAAGAGCTTCTTGTTGAACAGCCTAAATAAATCCTTTCACCCCAGAATGCTGGGCAGGAAAAGAAAGAAGCCTTGCAACAATCCTGGCAGATTTGTGGTTCTCAGCTCCCACCTCAGACCCTTCTCATTAGTGCATTTGAATTAATCTATTCCTATTTTATATGCAGGAATTATTAAACTGGAGTTGAGAGGGAGCTTGGAAGGTCATTTTGTCCATCCTCTTGCTTCAGGACAAGCACAACTGTGTGTAAACCCATCCCATCTGCTCTGAGAAACCTCTGAGGCTGAAGATGTTCCTGCTGTCTCAGCTAATCTGTTTCAGTCCCTCTTTCTTTCTGTGACCATCCTAAACTCCAGTTAAACTATTTCATTATTCTGGATGATTAAATGATTAAACTTTAAACTGATAATCGGATTAGATTTGCCCATAATGTATCCTGAGACTAAACATCATCCTCTTGAATAATTCATATCCTTGTCTCCTCTCTTTCTGAGAGGAGGTATCTCTTCATCCTCCTGGATTCTTGAGGCTGCCCAGTGCAGGATTTGGACTTGATTGTCTTTGTGGAACTCAGGATATTCCATGATTCTGTGTGAGTTGGGCTTCCATTGCCATTTCAGGATTGTCCTTCACAGCTCATTTCTAGTCCAAGAGCCTCTGGAACAAGCCTGGCTCTGAAATCCCATTTGAACCTGGAAGCCCAAAGCTGAGGTTTGCACTAAAAGCCAACCATGGCCCAACTAATATCTAATGTGAATAAAAATCTGCACCTGTGGGACACCTAATTACTTCAATAAATCTCATCTAAATATCATTCTTATTAGGAGAGAATAAGAGAGAATTTCTGAGTTCCCAAATAATACTTTGGCAACATGACTGCTTCTGACCAACAAATGTATTGGTCTGACCTCATGAACCATCCAGTTTCCTGCAAGATACTGAGCAAAGACCTCTTGAACATAAAAAATACAAAATCCAGCTGGGTTATCTTTGCCTCACCAGGGATTTAAACTATTGGCAGAAGGACATTTTAATCTATTCAGGTTTTAAATTAACCTGTTTTAAATAACCATGAAGTAGTATAAATTGGGATTTCTATTTTGGTTAAAATCACCTTTATCTTTAGTTCCATGTTTTTCAATTGCTTTAATAATTCTCTGATTTAAAAAAAAATAGAGGTATTTTTTTACGGTGAAGCCCAACAACATGCAAAAATTATGATGGATTCAACAGAACAGTTCTGGATAAACGATTTTTAGTTTGTTCACATGGGTGAGCAACCCTGTAAGTTTCAATGACCAGTAAACCTCCAAAGAGCATTTTTTTCTCCAGATTTATAGCAAAATTCTGTAAAATAACCATATTCCATTGTGTTTGCTCAAAAGGATTGTGAAATTGTGAGCTGAGCCTGGCATTTGGATGAGATGCAGCCTGTAACAAGATGCAGATACAGGGAATTCTTTTGGGCAGGGGCTCGATGCCAAAAGCCTTAATTTAGTCTAATACAGGCACATGATCCAGTGTCATGTGCATGAATGGTTTAGTGAAAGTAATTATTTGAGTCATGGGGGCTTTTCAGGGGCTTTAAGGTAAAAAGGGTGAGAAAACAAGAGGGTAAATAAGTCTAGAGATGTGACCAGGTCAGTATCTGAACTGTTTTCATTGAGCATATCAAGATCACAGTGGGAAAAAAACAGATGCTGCAACTTCAGGGTACAACAGATTTAGGTGGTTAAATGGCTTTGGAAATCCTTGCCATTAAAACCTCTCAACAACAAAATCCAATCACAAACTCAAAAGGAAAACATGGTAGATTTTTCTTCATTGTTAACATTTAATAGTGATTTTATTAAGGAAAGTAATAAAATGCTACTTTCAAACTGAAAGAGGCGAAATTTAGGTTACATATATGGAATAAATTCTTCCCTGTGAGGATGGTGAGGCCCTGGCACAGGGTGCCCAGAGAAGCTGTGGCTGCCCCTGGATCCCTGGAAGTGTCCAAGGCCAGGTTGGACAGGGCTGGGAGAAGCCTGGGACAGTGGTAGATGTCCCTGCCCATGGCAGGAGGTGGAACTGGATGATCTTTATGTCCCTTCCCACCCAAACCATCCTGTAACTCTGGGATTCTCTATAAACCGTTGGGAGGGTTTTGATATAAGTAGCAACATCTCCTCTCTGATTAATGTGTGTGTATCACAAATACACACTTTATCATATTTTTTAATAAATAAAATGTTTATCTCATATTTTGAAACTTCTTCAGATCATTTTTTCCTCTTTACATACTGTTACCAAACCTGTGGGTGTTGCTTTCTCTGATCTTCCCCTGATTGTCACCTTTTTGGCATTGATTCACAGTGCTTAAAAGAGAAGTGTCTTCTTCAGTGAGAACACAATGGGATTTGATGATTCCCATGAGAAAATTGCAGAGGGGAAGGAATCAGATTCAGACTGCCTCATTTTCACAAAATGTAGACAGACAGAAGGCATCTGTATAAAATATTACTCATAATTTTTAGCCAGATGATGACAAAGCAAAAGCCAGAACAGTGCATTTCTTATGACATGTGAAACCATTTCTGGGAGACAGAGAAGGCCAAGGAAGAGGCTCTGTGGAACATTGTCCTGATTTTGGCTGGGATAGAGATAATTTTCTTCCCAGTAGCTGGCACAGTGCTGTGTTTTGGATGCAGTACAGGAATCATGTTGATAACACACTGATGTTTTAGTTGTTACAAAGTCATGCTTAGTCTACATCAAGGACTTTTCAGTTTTCCATGTTCTGGGAGGGAGCATGGCCAGGACAACTGGATGAATTGGCCAAGGGGATATTCCAGTCCATAGAACATCATTCCCAATATTTAACCATAGAACATGTCCATAGAACATCATTCCCAATATTTAACCTGGAGGACTTGACCAGGAGAGGACAATCACTGCTGGGGGAAGGGCTGAGCATTGGTCAGCAGGTGGTGAGAAACTGTGTTGGGCATCACTTGCTTCTCTTGGGTTTTGTTCCTTTCTCCTCCTCCTCTTCTCCTCCTTCTCCTTCTCCTTCTCCTTCTCCTTCTCCTTCTCCTTCTCCTTCTCCTTCTCTTCTCCTTCCTTTATCATTATTATAATTATTTCAATTATTAAACTGTTCCTATCTCAACCTATGGGGTTTTGTTTTTTTTTTTTCTGATTCTTTTCCCCATCTCACCAGGGAGGGGAGCAGGGATGGGGTGACCAAGGGCCTGTGTGGTACTTGTGTGGTTGCTGGCTGGAGTTCAGCCACTGCAGACATCTGTGGCTGGGCTATCAGTCACATTCACAGCCAGGGAATATTTAAATTTGCACAAAAGGTTTCATGGTTCAGGCCACCATCAGTGTGACAGACTCTTATAATGAGACCTGTGATTGCAGGGTGAGGAGTGAGCTCTAAATCAGAAGGTACAGCAGCCTCCTCTCCTTGAGGAAGATGATGTGATCAGTAAATTCAGGTTGAACAGCCAAGGTGAAAGGCAGAGGACTGAACCAGAACTGACTTCCTTTAGAATAATTGCCTGGTGCAACTTCACAGGTGCAATGCAGGTGGGTAGATAAATCCCACTGCTTCTTTAAATTGCCAGTTGAATTGAAATAATGCAGTAGTTTATTTCATTTTATTAGGTTTTTGCATGTCAGACACAACATTTGGCCATATGAAATCAGAAGGTAAAGAAACAGTAAAATGTGCAATGTAATACTCATTACAGCACTGACTATGTGAAAAGTTCAGCATTTTGTCTTGGGAAAATGAAGAAACCCTTCAAACAAGAAGCTGAAATTTGTCAGCATCTACCTAATGTATGCATTTGGAGCATTACTGGGCTGGTGTCCACATTATGCAGAATCTTCCTGGACAATCCTGGAAAAATAAAGAAGTGAACTGCAAAAAGTTTTTGAGGACTGTGAGAAGCGCCATACACTGATAAACTCTTATCGAAAAGAAGCACGAGGAAGTAAACTTGATAATCAGCATTTCTTATAATAATAATAAATTATAATTATTATTAGATAAAAATTAAAATAATGTTACTTTTCCTGTGGGGAGATAACCACAAATGCAAAACAGTTTTTGAGGTCGGGAAGGAAAACGTTAGTGAGAAACAACAGCTGGAAAAGTTAAACTAGGGGTATTCCTGTGGCTGGAAGGACAGAGGTTTTTAAGAGTGAAACAGGGTCCCAAAGGAGTCAGCAGATTTTCCATCTTTGGCTCTCCACAGATCAAGACTGGATGTTTTTCTGGAAGCAGTGCAGGACAAGTGGGTGAGCTCTCATGAGCTTTGTCCTGCAAGATGTCACTGTGATTGATCTGCTGGTCCCTTCTGCCCATAACTTGGTGTTTATTAATCACACAGAAGAGACTGAATTCCCAGAGCCCCATCCCAGCAATGCACAGAGCTCAGTTAAAAACCTCTGCTGGATCATTCTTGTCCCATGATTAGTCTGACTCTGTGGGCCAAAAGCAATATATTTTCACAGCTCACTCTTCTCTAAACACTGGAGCAAAATTTCAATGTGAAGTTTCATGTTGACCTTCATGGTTTTATTTTTCAATTCATTTCTTGTCACTAAGGGTTATTAAAAGTTGTTTTCAATCAAGTTATGGATGAACCTTGTCTCCAAGAGTCAGATTGTCTTTTTTATTTCTATTTTGACCATTAGTGACTTTTAAAACAAGTGTCTGTACTTTTATAAACAGAAAAAAAGAGTTCATAAAATCATAGACTGGTTTGAATTGGAAGGAACCTTAAAGATCATCTTGTTCCAAAATGTTGAGCAGGAGCCCAAATAAAATCTTGTGTAGTGCTTTGTGCAGTGAAGTGTTTAATCAAAAATTAAAGAATATTTTTAGACCTTTCCCATTATAATCAGATATTTTTTCGTAGCAAGGAGCAGATGGATAAGTCCTTTCTGGTTAAGCACATACCATTTTCTCCATCAGCAGCTACAATTTTCTGTCAGATATCATCACACTGTGGAAAAGATTTCCTGAGCAACTCTTGCCAGGAGGTGAGGTTTGGTGAAGAAATGCAAACTGCCCACGTGCACAATCCTTTCTGTCAGCACCTTCCCTCCTCTAGCAGGTAAAATCAGCTTCCTCAGCAGTCTATCCCAAAGCTCTGTGAATTGTCTTCTGATACCTCTGCATGCTTTCCCCAAGCCAGCTTGGTTATCTTTTTTAAAAATGATGTTGGAAATGAACTCACTGGCCCTTCACTGAAAAATGGTTCTACTGCTGTGCAGGCAGAGCTGTAAAACAGAGGAGCTGCTGAGTTAAGCCACCCAAACCCCATTCACTTCTCCTGCACAACTTTCCATCCTTTTATTGCTGCCCATCACCCTCTTTCTACCCAAACCAAGGCCACCACTGCTCTTCCGGGACAATGCTGACCCACAGACACTTTCTTCAGGCCCAGAGCCTCCTTAGGATGGGACAAGAGGAAACAGCCTCAAGTGGCATCAGGGGAGGTTTGGATTGATAACAGATGAAATTTCTTCATGGAAATGGTTGTTAAGCGCTGGAACAAGATTCCCAGGGCAGTGCTAGAGTCATCATCTCTAAAAGTGTTAAAAAAAAATCCCAAATATGAGAATATGGNGCGCTGGAACAAGATTCCCAGGGCAGTGCTAGAGTCATCACCTCTAAAAGTGTTAAAAAAAAAAAAATCCCAAATATGAGAATATGGCACATGAGGACATGATTTAGTGATGAACATGGTGATGGTGCTGGGTTAACAGTTGGACCTGATGGTCTCAGAGGTCCTTCCCAACCTTAATGATCCCATGAGTCCTTGAGATGCTCATTTGGACTGTTCCAGCACTGGAGGGTGAGCACAAGGTGCTGCTCCCTATCAACACCACCATCTCTTATGGCTGGCAGGGCTCTGCTGCAGCCAAACTTCCTAAAAGTGCCACAGAGAAGGGTGCTTGGTCTGTGGTGTGCAGCAGCTGGGTCACAGTGACATGAGAATTTTAACAGGACAGTCAGCTAACTGGAATCTTCTTTTACTTTGACACCTTTCTTTACATTGAATTCGCTCTGCATCTATTTTATTTGCTTTTTTAGGGTGTTTGTGATTGAAATAAGGGCTTTCAGTCACAAAATTCAATGGGTGAAGCAGAGAACCTCTAAAGATATTTTGCTTTCTCTGTCCTTTTTTATTAATTTCAGAAGGTCTTGCCAAGCAGGTGTCTTTAAAGATTTTATTCTTTTTTTAAGCATAAATATGGTTATGCAGAAAAGCAGAGGATGTTATTTCTTAACAAGATTTTCTTCTAGTCCTCTCCTGATAATGACTCTGAGAATGAAAGCAATTGAGACTGACAGGTCCTCACTGCCTATAGTTCAGCATGCAGAGAAATAGCATAAGGCTCCTTAAAAGTGAGGTGATGAAAGCCATGACTGCTTCAGAAACACATAGAGAGGAACATGATGGTGCTTTGAGCAGAACCTATTTCTTGAAATAATCTGCTTCCAACAAGTGGATAAAAGTTTGTGTCATTTCTGTTGCAGAATTTTGTCGTATCGTGTATAAGACCCTAGGAAGTTTTATTCCTGGAAAGTTCAGCTATGACTGAAAGACTTGAGAGAGAGGGATTAAAAAAAATCCCCCAAAACCTCTGAGCCAAAGATGTGGTATAGAATTTAAACTTATTTTCAGAGAGGATCACATTTAGATGCATTGCACAGAGATGCATTTATTTTTTTTTATAACCACATTACTCAAAGCAGTTTAGCAACAGGCAAGAGAGAACTGCCTCAAGACATTGAAAATGCTTGTTATAACCCTGCAATGCATTTGGAAGGCTGTAAAAATAATAATAAAGCCTCCCAATAGCTGGCAGAGCTAAGAGAAATGGAAAAGCTAAAACAAATGAAATATAAAGCAGAACAGTAATGAAATAAAATCTGGACATCTCAGGCTACACCCTGCAGTGTCTACTTTGGGAAAAAAAAAAGACAGCATGTGGCTGATTGAAATAATGGTTTCACTGGAGTGAAAGCTGCCAGGTTGATTGCCAAATTCACTTCCTGTGAGGTTTTCTGTGCTGAAAGTGTCTCTAAAGTGCTCCTCGCTGTGGTAGGGAGAGTGGCACTTCCTCACACGTTGATAACACACTGTTCTCTACCTCTGATAAGAAATTCCAATGACACCAAGGTGACATTCCCACCTAGGGCAGCCTCATCCCCTCTCACCCTTCAGAGCATTCACAGCACACACAGATTGTGTGTGATGGTCACTAAAAGAAACCCACCCATGAAATGTGCCCCAAGGAAGCTCATCAACTCTGCTTCTGTTCCAGTAGAGACAGAAAAAATAGTTATCAGAAGATAAAATCTTTGGCAACCAGAAGGTTTTTTTTTTTATCCTAAAGCATTATTTCTTTGTTGTTTCTTTCCAGTCCCAAGAATCTGGTTGCTGAGCAAACAGAGATTTAGGAGACTGTTCTGTCATCTTCTGTAGATGGCTGTCAGCCCTCAGTACTTTTAAATATGGAATACAATTTCACATATTGTTGCCCTGATTTTTTAATATGCTCAATGCCTTTTAATGTTTTCATTCCTGTTACTAACTTTCTCACGCATTTTCTGTAAACAACTTATTGTTTTTCATTCTTTCATGTAAGTGGAGAAAGTTGATGGACTGTTAGTTTGTCCAGTGTCGTTGGAGAGGTGGCACTGTCACCCTCCAATCCACTGTCACCTTTGAAAAATTATATGTATAGAGTCAAAAATGAAACTTACTCTCTTTTTCCCCTTTCAAGTTACAGTGTACATGTGTCATGTTTTCTCATATCCTATAACGACAACATATAAGTTAGCACATACAGATTATAGTTAAGTTTATGTAGACAGAAGTATTTACAACCACAGAAGATTTTTCTTTTGATCTATTTTACCATTTCCCACCATTACCAGAGATTTTATTACACCTCTCAATCAGAAGCTGGGACTGTGGAGATGATTGACACATGGAAGGACCTTCCACGAGGCTCTGCAAGGCCTTGGAAAAGAATAAAGTGTCTGAAACTGCTCCCATATGTGACTCTTTTTTTTTCCTGGCATGTTTCTTGACCTGAATAATGTCTTATCTCTGAGGTGATAGACATTCTTGTGAGAAAAGCTA
Source organism: Buphagus erythrorhynchus (assembly GCA_013400855.1). NCBI lineage: Eukaryota > Metazoa > Chordata > Aves > Passeriformes > Sturnidae > Buphagus > Buphagus erythrorhynchus. The sequence goes on from VZTT01021017.1 coordinate 42,018, forward strand.
CATCTCCCCAGAAGAAAGTGTATTAGCATTGTATCCATGAAAAGTGTTGAAGCAAAAGATGTTTTAACAGAACAGCTGAACACAGACAGCAATTAGTTTCCTTCCCTTCTTCAGGGGCTTTTTATATAAATCCCATGAGGTTTTTGCATTTACCTATTTTGTTACAGACCATTTTGCCACATTTAAGATGGCCTTCGAGGCATTTTTAGGAAGCCATTACTCAATGTCAGGCTGGCAGGGATATTGCAGGCACTGAGCACCCACAATGAAGATTACAGCAAGTAGGGCTGAGCTCTTAGGAGACACAAAGAGGAAGCATTAGCAAAGGGAAAGCTGCCAGGCTTCTCAGAGGAGCAGAAGTAATTCTTTCATCACTGCTCTTGCTGATTCCCAGTCTTGGCTGTGCTTATAATAAACAGGGGAGTTGATTTATAAGAAATCCAGAGGGTTTTTTGCTGGGCAGTCTCTGTGTTTGAACATGTAAAATGTAACTATAACCACCAGGCAGTGGCAATTATCATATTGGGGTTATTACACCTTCATTCTTGCAGAGCATCTCCCTTTCAATACCTCTTTTCCCTCTTTAATGTTCACCCTTCTCTTTGAATCTAGTAGATGCCATGTAAAGGCTTTTTTTTCACCCTAAAAGTTAATTTGTTCTCAAGCTTCTTCATGAGGGTGTGCTCATAACTTCTGTACATCCCATGGATGGGTTCAAATTGGCTCTGTGGAGAGCTCCTGAGGTTCATTACCCACTAAGAGGGACTCATTCCATCTTTTTCTCCACGAAAAACCAAAATGAGTAGAGGCTGCTCTCCTCCTCTTCAGGCTTCTTTCCTGCCAGGATGCAAAGAAAACTGTGAAGTAACAGCAATGTGTTCTAGCACTGAATTAGGAACCAAGACAGAGAGAGTTTGAGTTGGAGTGTTAGAAGGAAAAATGTGTAAACCTTGTGCCTGGGAATCCTGGTTCTTCCTCATTCCTGGGCTCCATCAGTAATAAAATTACAAATAATCAAAAATATTTTGGATTAGACAGTTTTACAATGAACCTTAGTGAATAACATCAACATAGATAAAATGGCAGCTTTGCCCCTTGGTAGCTGAGTAAGTATTTGGGGGAAACAGTGAAGATGCCATTATCATCCACAAGGGGAAAATCAGAAGTGATTTAAGCTCAGTGGATGAATTTTAGCAGTACTTCAATGCTTTCCAGGCTCTATTTTTTAGTACATCTGAGCTCTTGTTTCCACTTCTCTCAAAAAAGAGAGAACAAACCATTCTTACCACTTGGAGATTTTGTTTAGTGATGGAAAATTGATGTTTTCAAACTCTCTGTGGAAGAAGAAAAAAAAAGCAGACAAAGTTATTTAACAAAAGTAAATGAGGGCTTGGAATTAGTGTCGTTTACAGGGCAGTTGGTTCCACCTCTTGCCAAATCATTTTCATGCAGATTTCTTGTCTCAGAGAATTTCTGACTACAAATATTTGGGGCATTTTTTATCAGATAAATATCATATATCATATCAAGGGTTAGGTAAAAGTTTCCAGGGAGCATCCAATAACTCAGTACTTTTCATGGGCTTTTCTTTCCAATCACATCACATTGAAAAGCTTGAAAAAAACCCTAAAAGACGAAATAATCTTCTTTTCTAGCATGGACATTGTCATTTTGCTTTCCTTTTCAAAAATATTTGAATCCATCACCCAGGCAAAGCTTCTGAGAATACAGACTTTAGACTATGAATAAAAATAGGAATAACTGCAGAACTGGCTCATTGGAAGAAGAGAGTGCACACTCAAACTGGGTGAATTTAGCTAAGTGATGAATTTTATTTTTTTTCTCTTGTGATTTAGGAATAATTGCTTCCATTGAGTCCAAATATTGCACTGAGAACCAAAGGACAGCGAATGGGGCTTCTCCTCAGGCTTCAAAACCAGCCAAGCCCAACCCAGAGCAGGAGGAAGGAGCTCATAACCCTTTCCTTACTCCCTCCCTCCCTCCCTAAGTCAGGTCACAGTGTTTTTAATGTGCCACATTTCAATAACCAGGCTCCTGCATGTCCCACATCACCTCATTCCTGTAGGCACTCCAAATCCCAGAATAACAGAGCTCTGTTCTTCTGCTAGAGCCTCTGGAGTGAGGTGTGCACCCCTTTCCAAGTGACTGCTGGACATTTATTTGCATGACAAATGGATTTATTTGGCTGCACTGAGATTTTTGGCCTTGCTGGCTGTTCCCCCTCTTCCTCTGCAGCACAGCTGCCACCACACCAAGACCAGGGAGATGTGATCCAATTCCATTTGTGATTCTGAGTGCAAACTCCCAAACGAGCTCTAATGCAAATCCAATTAGGTGAGGCAGGAAAGCAGAGCAGGAATCTTGATTAGCATCTACATGCATTAGCATTTGCAGCAGACCAGACAAAGTAATAAGCTGTTCCCAAAATAAGAGAGTGGTGTGTGTGGCACATGTAAAACAGTGATTAAAATCTTGCAGCTTCGTTGTCAGTGTCTATATGTTAAAAGTTTGCTCCCAAGGTCCCCTACTCCATCCTTGGCCACTCTGTGGTGTGGTATATGTTCCCTCCTTGCTGCAAGGACAGCTGTGACAATGCTCTGGCCACATCCTTGCAGACTTCAGTGGAGCTGGATTGTTGTACAAAAAGCTGGAATATGCTTCTATGTGTTTTCTGTTATTATTCATAGAATCATGGAATGGTTTGGGTTGGAAAGAACTTTGAAGACCATCCAGTTGTGCTCCAAGCCTCATCCAGCCTGGCCTTGGACACAGTCAGGAATCCAGGGGCAGCCACAGCTTCTCTGGGCACCCTGTGCCAGGGCCTCTCCACCCTCACAGAGAAAAGTTTTTTTCTAATATCTGATCTAAATCTATTGTCTTCCAGTTTGAAGCAATTTCCCCTTGTCCTGTCACTACAGTTCCTGATGGAGTGTCCTTCTCCAAAGACTGGAAGGCTGCTATGAGGTGTCCATGCAACCTCCACAGCAGGAAAGGTGTTTTTTTTATTTATGTGGAATTTATTGTATTTCCATTTCTGCCCATTGCTTCTTGTCCATTCCATGGGCACCACTGAGAAAAATCCGGGTCCTCACATCAGGTACTCATCAGCTCCCAACTCATGTTGGTAAGATCTTCTGTCCAGGAGGACAAACAGCCCTCGTTGACTCAGCATCTCCTCATGTGACAGATGCTCCAAGCCTTTGCTCACCTTCAGGGGCTTTCACAGGATCCTCTCTCGTGTTCTGGATGCTCTTGTGCTTGGGATCCCAAACTGGCCAAGCAGGGAGGTGTCACCACTGCTGAGTAGTGAAGAACCTCCATGTGGTACCCTGCACTGGAGCATTTTGAGGGTGGGATGAAGCCACCACACCTTCACATATACATCCCTAAAGCTGCCCCAGAGCCAGGCCACCAGCTCACAGAAAGGAAAATCCTCTGCAGTGGGCCTTGCACGGGTCCTTAGATCTGCCAAGATGTGCTGGACTGGGCTTGTTTTTATTCTCAATCCAGCTGATTTCACAAAGAAATTTTCATCCAACATATTGATTTCCACTAAACATGGTTCAAGAACTCTGCAGCTGTCCCCTGTGCTCGGAACATGTTAAGCACTGTCCTCTATGTTCAGTCTAAATGGGATAAGATTTCTTAGATATCAGCTGAGGGAAAAGCCCTCCAAGGAGATTTACTTGCCCACCTTTGATCCATCATTGTCACTCTCAGAGTAAGATCCCTTGGAAAGAAATTGAAACCTCCAGCCTGAGGCAAATCTTTCAGCTCAGAGTGCTGCCAACCTAAAATATTTTCTTGTAGCTCGGTCACACAGGGAAGTCAAAACCCAGCCCGAATTCATGCAGGCTCAGGCTGTTCTACTTGTCAAACTCTAATATCTCTGCCACAAGGCTTTCCCCCACAGTAACTTCAAGGCTTTTAATTTTGCCAAAGTAGCACAGAATCTGCTCATATTTTCCCTGTTGGCTCTAGTATAGTGTCCATGAGTAGGGGGAGGACACGCTGTCAATATTGCATTGCTCCTGCTGGGGATGAGCCAAACAATTAAACCAAATCCATTTCCAGAATATTTGTTCATTTCTGTGACTGAAAATTTAATATTTCTGGGGAAATTCTGGTGTGTCTATGTGATGAAATTGTTGTTTGGTAATGTCGGCCAAGAACTGGATTCTGGCACAAACAGTTTCAGTCTTATATGTTTATTTTTTAAAGTCCTGCATATCTCTCAGGGAATCTCAGAGGAACCCAATCAAAACCAGACCCCTGACAAATGCTTGAGCAGACAAAATGTAGATATATATATTTTTCAAGTTGAATCATTCCCTTACTTCCATCTTTTTTTTTCCTTCTCTCCAATGAGAATAAACCCATAAAGTCAAAATTAGTGGTTAATCACCATCTTTGCAAACTCTCTGGAAATCTCTAAAAAAATTATTTTCTCAGAAAATCTTTTCTTATTGGTTTACCTCACAGTTGTGGCTTTTGGGAGTCCAAGATTCATATATGATCCACACAGTAAAGATTGTTTTTCTTAACCTAAAGGACTTAAAGGTGAGAAATATCAAAAATCTTCTATTGAGGTATTAAGTTTCAAGTACTACTCCTGTTTCTTTTCTAAACAAATGGCTTTGAAAAGTGATTCTGTCTCTGTGTGGGGTTTTTGGGTTTACAGAAAGGTATTAATATATTTACACACTTCAGGCTACCATCAGTGTTTCATTAGACTTTCAAGTGGCTTTTCCATGGTGTGAACAGGGTTTCAATGACAAACCCAAACAGTAGGATCAGGAAAGAATCCTAAAACTGCAAAATACTTCCCAAGAGGCAAGCAGTCATTTTTAGATTACTTGGGTGTGGTCAAGCAAGGATGGTCAGAAAATGAACCTGGTGAAAGTGGTGAGGGAAAGCAACTCATCAACCTTAAGCTGAAGGAGGGCAGGGTAAGATGGGATTTTGGGAACAAATTCCTGGCTGTGAGGGTGGGGAGCCCTGGCACAGGGTGCCCAGAGAGGCTGTGGCTGCCCCTGGATCCCTGAAGTGTCCAAGGCCAGGTTGGACACTGGGGCTTGGAGCAACCTGGGACAGTGGAAGGTGTCCCTGCCCATGGCAGGGGAGAGGAACTGGATGAGCTTTGATGTCCCTTCTGACCCAAACCATTCCATGATTCTATGATTAGTTTTTCTCAGGAGCTATTTGAAATGCTGACTTTCCCATCGATGTTATCCCAAAATTTTACTCCTAACCAACCAAAGAACTCTTCCTAAATCCCCAGAACCTTCTGCCCCAAAATGCACTTTGCAGCTCACAAAACGTGCTTGCACCATGTTTCTTCTCCTGGAAACACTGGAAAAATCAACACTATTTCATCTCTGATGATATTTTCTGACTCAAAGTGATGTCTGCTAGGAAGGGTATGGGGGCCTTGGCCACTGTGGGGCACCTTGGTTCATTTGGGTTCTGGAAAAGACATTTGATTTGCAAGTGGGAGTGAAACCAGCCTTGATATTTGCAAGTGCATGAATCATACACAAGTTCTGAGCATCTGCAATTTCCATGTTGCTCTCATTATTAGAAGCCCATTTATATTTAACAAAAGAGAAGATTAGAATTCCAGTGAAATGAGCTCAGAAAAGCACTATAAAGGAGTCTGGGAGATCAGGCTGAAATGGCTGGGGCACCATTTTCTATTCAGTTCTATCTTCCTCTTTCTTTTATATCTGGGAAAGAGTCTTGTAAAGTGGTTTATAGTTACTCTGGAAGGTAACTGAATATGCTGCTCATACAGCTTGACAACGACTCTTTTGTGGAAAAAGAATTTATTTACTGATAAATTGACCAGCTAATCCGTTTTTTATTATAAAGTTTCTTCACAAGTAGTGCTGGCCAGGTTGCAATCTCCCTTCTAAAAACTCTGCTTTTCCTGTGCTTGTGAGTCATTTTTAATAGTTACAAAGTCACCACTTGCAGCTACCAGCTGTGAAATTGTTATGAACAACTTAAAAAAAATTATAAAAATCCATCTGCTTCTTTGTAAAGTTTTTTTCTTTGTATCCTTACCCTCCCAAACTGAATAAATCAACAGAAGTTCAGTCTCTGTGTACTCCAAAGGACATGCATATTTCCAAGTTGCACCAGGGGTTACTTAGATTGGATGTTGGGAGAAATTTCTTTATGGAAAAGGGTGTCCAGCCCTGGCACAGCTGCCCAGGGCAGTGTTGGAGTTCCCATCCTGGAGGGGTTTAAAGCTGTGTGGATGTGGCACTTGGGGACAGGAGTTAGAGGTGGCCTTGGCAGTGCTGTGGGAATGGTTGGACTGGATGATCTTAGGAAGTTTTTCCAACTTTAACAATTCTGTGATTCTATGAATATTGAGCTCTACCATGGTGTTTGAGCAGGAAGAGAACTTAAGCATCACTCTTACTAATTTGCCTTATTGTCTGTGCAGTTGGGACTGGTCACCAGATTCTGGCCATTGCCTCGTTTAGCAAGTTTGTACTTCCCACACTCCACCCCTCCTGTCTCCCACTCTGCCCATTCCTAATCACAGGTTGTCACTTCTCTGTGCCACACCTGGCCCTCCAGTGGAAGAAGGATTCATCCAGATTGCTGGCCATCCAGGATCTTGGAAAAGTGACTGTTCTCTATTACATTTTAATAAACCTACATGATCACAGAATCACAGAATGGACTGGGTTGGAGGGGGACTGAAAAAACATCCAATCCACACCTCCTGCCATGGGCAGTGACAACTTCCACTATCCCAGGCTGCTCCAAGCCCTGGCCAGCCTGGCCTTGGACACTTCCAGGGATCCAGGGACAGCCACAGCTTCTCTGGGCACCCTGTGCCAGGGCCTCAGCACCCTCACAGCCAAGAATTCCTTTCCTATATCCCATCTAACCCTGCCCTCTGGCAGTGTGAATGCACTCCACCTCATCCTGTTACTTTGTGCTTTTCTAAATAATCTTTCTCCATCTTTCTCCTTGTTCTGGCACTTTGATCCCCTGTTCTGCATATTCAGATCAATATTCTGGTCACACACATATTTTTGCTGGAAAGGAACCTGTAGGTACCAGAAAGTATTACTGCTTTTTCTAGTGGTGCTGTGTATGGCTTCTGTGGGTGCTGTTATATGTCATAACAAAATCATCTTTGTCTCTTTCCTACTGGGAATATAAATTCTTGGAAGCAGGATGCTTATTCCATGTCTCTGCGCAGTGGGATTGGGAGCCCAAGAAGAGTTGCAGGGCTGATGCATTCAGCACAGTGCCCAGGTTAGTGTGTCTCAGGAAACAAGTGGGAGAAATGAAGCTGTTTGCCATTATTTCTTTGTTTGAGGAACCTTGCAGACTTCTCTTTGCTGCCATGTGCTGGTAATGAGAACTGCTGAGCTCTCCCAAGGGAAAAGTGTGTGAGGACAAGTGTTTTCTGTGAGATTGACAAAGCAGAGTTAAGCTCAGCACTGCCCATTAGGCCTCCAATTGTCTGATAGATTCCACAAATCTCAGCTAAGTGCCTGAGCTGCTGCTGGCACCGCTGGGGGACAAGGTGGCAGATGTCAAACTGCTACAAGGGGCTTGTACTAAAAAGTCTGTAAAATTTCCTGCACTGTCATGTTTAAAGATTTTGTTGCAGAAGCAGCACTTCAAATCCCAAAGCTGGTGCAAAGTTTGATTTGTTTTTAGCTCCTGTAGCTGAGAAAAAAGGTGAAAACTTGTGCTACTGCCTCCTACCTGCTGGGTCTGCACCTTACCCATGAGATGCACACTGCTGTGAAATGGGGATCTCTTGGTCTTCCCTCTTCCAGCCAGAACTAATTAAATATTAGTTGGCAAAGGGGCTTGTGTTGGAGTCTCCTGCTGCCTGGGAGAAACATCTGCAGCTGAGCTGCAGAGCAAATCGAGGCCTTGATTTAGCTTAGTAAATACTTAATGTTATAAGGGATACATGAGAGACCTGGGAGCATGTTCCTGCTTGGAGACAAACTGGGGTCCCTGGGCTGAAGATATAAATGTATTGCTTAATTCAGTTGAAGGGGAAAATGCACAGCTCCCTCTGAGAGCTGTGAGGCTGCACAGGACCCTGCAGGGGATGGAGGCAGCACAGAGCTTTATGTGGTGCAGTCCCAGATCCATGCAAGGTTAACTGGAGGAGATGTGTGGCACTCTGGGACCAAAAGATATTCCTTTGCAAATCCCTGAAAGATGCCACACGGAATCATGAGCCTGAAGCTCTCCATCACTATTAGTGGCTGGCTTCTTCTTTCCTCTGCCTTCACTCAGAGTCAGGATTGAAGCACCAGAGACAGGATTTTCGTGTTTGGACTCAGTTGTTTATTAATTCTTATCTACAGTACAGTGAGTTCTACAGCACTTCTAGCTAACAAGATAAAAGCAAGAAAATGGAGCTGGATCTTGCTCGTTACAAGGTCTTTTCGGCCTAGCTATCCAATTAAAAACTAACATCTCTATTATTTATACTTTTGACCCAATAACCAAACACCTGTGACCCACACTGTCCAACTATCCAACTATCCAACCAAAAACTACTACCTAAAATCAAGAAGGAGAAGGAACAAGAAGGAAGAAGAAGGAACAAGAAGGAAGAAGAGACAATGCCCAAGAACCTTCATTTTGTCCCATACCTACTACTGTATTCTAAAACCCCAAATTCCTAACCCTTCACCACACTTCTATTCAAACTACACACCAGCAACTCCATCACTCAAATCTGGAAGTCTTCTCCAAGGCCTCAGGTCAAAAGCAGTGTTCTTTTGAGGGTCAGTGTCAGAAAGCACAGAAAGTTCAAAACTCCCAGGCTTCTGCATTCCAAGACATCACAGCTCCAGTTGCTTGGGAATGCCCAGAGAGCCGGGATGGTCACTGTGACATGACCCTTTCTCATCTTCAAATCCACACTGGACTTGCCCACCCTGCCACAAGTACCTGAGCAAAAAGGTGTTTGATGGCACCACAGCCCACATTTCCCCCTGGTAAATTTGGAGCTGGAGCTTCGTATCCCTGCAAAGCTCTCCGTGGAGGAAGTGCACCACTACAAAACAGGGAAGCAGAGCTTCCAGTAATTATCCCTCAAAACCTCACAGGCTTCCAGTGGCCTGCTAGAACTCATCAGCAACAGTCAGGACAAGTAATAAATCGACATATTATTATAGATAGTAATGAATTGTGCTCAGTTCTCTTGGTGTGTTTTGCAAGCCCAAGGTTCTTTTTGACATGGGGTCAACTGACAGAATTTTGTCACCTGGTGAGCAAATACTTGTTTTGTGCATTTGCTTTCTCGTTTCGTGTCTAGTGATAAAGTGTGGAGAATTCTCAAAAAGATCCCCTTGCTGTGGCTAAAATAAAAAGTAGCAGAACAATTCCAAATATGCAAATCAGGTTAAGGCTTCTTCTGTTTCAGCTAAACAAAGTGTTCCTCTTGACTCACAGCAATCTTGTGAGATATAATTAATTTTTTAATCTACATTTCTCTCAAAATTGTAGTCATTTACTTGCCTCCAAATGATGAAAATTATTTTGTTTTGTGTGTTTGCTTTTGATTTTTTTTTAGTTGAAATGTGTGTATGTTCACTTCTATCCATTCTTTTCATGGTGATGACATTAGGCAATATTTGCCACATAATTAAAATTTTACACATTTATCTATTTTTTTTTTTTAACTGGAACTCTTCTGAAGTCAGGCATTTCTCTTGTTCTTTATTCACTGCATAAATGGTTATTCAAACCCATATACATTCTGGAATTTATTTTGATCTTTGATTTTAAAAAGCAGCAGCCATTAATTCTTTGACGTTTATCGAATTCCTTGCCTAATTGCCAACCTCATTTCTGAGTTTCTTCTCTAATTTGAGCATTAGAAATGAACATCATCGGCTTTTCACAGGAGAAATACAAAGAACAAATTACATTTTAGCAGCAGGGTGTAGCAGCAGCTTGTGATATTAATTTCTATTGTGTACAACAGTCAGGGAACATTTGGGTGAGCAATTGAAAAGAAAATGCTATCTGCAAGATTTGTCACAAAACATGATGTCAGATTTCCTGAGGAGCCTGGGAGAGGATTCACACCAACATGAAAGCACCAGATTTCTAAATGCCTTGGCCCATGGGGACAAACACTCAAAACTGCAAGGAAAGCATCTGCAATGTGGTTCCTACAAGGCTGAGAATAAAATAGCCATTATTTGTGCCCCACGATGCCTGTGGGATGAAATGTGCTGGTTGTGGAACTGCCCTGGCTCTCCTGCTGCCCTAATGATGCATCCTCGTGTCAAATTGCTGGCATTTATGGATTTATTGCAAGCCCTGGGGAAATACACCACAGCTTAACAAGTAGGAAAGTGAAAGAATGTCCAAAGTAACGGGCTAATGATTTGGTCCAAAGGAGTTGCAACAATAATTTCCCTCATAACTGGAAGAATCAATGTGGGCTCGTAAAAGAGCAGCAGAGTGGTGCAGTGTTCATTTTATGTTATACATATACATATACATATACATATACATATACATATACATATACATATTCATAT
>VZTT01021018.1:0-15391 GCA_013400855.1 Buphagus erythrorhynchus
CAAACCTGGGGAAAAGCTCCAAGCCCTGCAGAGTATATTTAACAGGCAGCACCAAAACAAATTAAAAAGAAGGAACCAAACAATGGCATCTCCTTGCAGGAGGAGTGGTGACAGCTCCCCAGGATGGGAAACAGCCGTGCTGGAACAGCAGTGATTTTCAAGGAATTACTGGCGTGCTGTGTTTGGTTTGCTGTCTCCCACCTTGCTTTTCCCAGACTGTATCAAAGCACAGACTATAACAGCTCCAATTTCTCTCACAGCAGCTACACCATGTGAGAAAAATTGACAGATTAAATAGAATGTAGCTGCCAAAGCAACTGTGAACTATGGCTGCCCAAGAGAAGAAAATGATGTTCCTGAGTATCATGTTAAGAAGCGCTTTTGTGATCAAATGCAACAAGAGTCCATTTCATTATAACGCACTTAAAAAAAAAATAAAAAGAAAAAAAGCAATTTTTTCCCTCAGCCCAAAGCATTCCTGCAGCTCACATAACCCTCCTGCCTCCTCACCCAAAGCACAAGTGCCACACGCAGAACAAACACATGCCTTGAATTGCTCTGGGCTGTGGGCGCTTCTATTTTGATGAATTCTCAAGTCCAACCAGCTTCAAGAAGGCAAAAAAAAAACCCAAAAAACCAACAAACCCATATCTGCCCTAACAAAAATTGATGATGCTGTGCTAAATGAGGCCCTTGCTTGGCTGAGGAGACGGGCGCTAATCCAGCCCCAGCCCTGGAAGTTCAGTGCTTTATCAACGCTGACATGCACATGCCTAAGTGCCAGTGACATCTGCATACATGCCTTATTTATCTTGCTCTGCCTTCATTAAAAGGACAAATTGATGTCTCAAACATTTTAAACTCGTCACAGAATTCTTCCAGGCTCAGCAGAACGTGCCCCACCGCTGCTTCAGGGGCCACGCGTGCTCTGGTGGGTGGGCAAGAGATGAAGAGATAAAGGGGTTTTATGATTTGTTGTGAGAAAACAAATACCTGGTCATAGCCCACACCAAGAATCCAGAAGCTCAGAATGGGATAGCACAGAATCCCAGAATGATTTGGGTTGGGAAGGACCTTAAAAATCATCTCATTGCACCCTTTCCATGGCAGGGACACCTCCCACTGTCCCAGGCTGCTCCAGCCCCAATGTCCAGCCTGGCCTTGGGCACTGCCAGGGATCCAGGGGCAGCCCCAGCTGCTCTGGGCACACCTCCCCACCCTCACAGGGAAGGATTTCATCTCAATATCCCATCTAACCCTGCCCTCTGTCAGTGGGAAGCCATCCCCACTTGTCCTGTCGCTACATGCCTTTGTAAACAGCTCTCTCCATCCAGATTTGCAACTTCAGCCTGCATTAAACTAAAGATAACATAAAAAGGATTTTTTTTTAACAGCTCATAATTTAGTCATTGAGATAAAACTTGTAATAATCCATTTGTAGGCTCCATTCCTGTGAAATCTGCCAATAAGTGTGATTTCATCAGCCCTTTATAAAAAAAGCAATAAATAAACCAGTGATTTTTGGGAGCTCTGACAGAGGCAGGTGGAGAAAGCTCTGATGTCCTCTGGAGATGGGTAGGACGAGCTCCAGAGCCCTTGCACCAGCCTGGCTGGGCAGCAGAGCTATTCCAAGCACAGGGAAATTGGGGGATTTTAATGAACCAGCTGCATCTCTGCAGCTTCACACTGAGCCCAGGTCCTGGTGACTCAGATTCCGGGGTGGACTCCAGTCCTTCATTAGCAGAGTAAATGCCAGAGCCAAACCACAGCATCTCTTGAGGAAAGAGATGCTCCAAACCCCTCAGGGATTTGCCATTTAGTTGGCTTTTATGAGGCAGCAGAAAGGGGAGAAACCATCCAAACTTCAGCTATCCAAGCCAGCAGTGAAACTCCTCATGAGCTCAGCTCTCCCCATTCCCCTCCCAAGCTCCTCAGTGTGATCCCAATCCCAAACTGAAATACAAATATTAATCCAACAACTGACTTGATGTTCTCTCTTCTGCCTGGATTTTTCAGATTTTTTTCCTAACTAATGTGATTTCTTAATTGTAAAGAAAAGCTTAATTTCTGTGCTGTAAATAAGGGCAGGTGAGAAAGCAGAACAGCCTTTGGAATTTAACTTGTACCCCATAAAGGCTCAGCAACCTGTAGAATGTTGAACTACTTCAATCATGAAGAGATAGAACACCCTGGTCAGTACAAACTGAATACTCAAAGTAATATTAAGCAGCTGATTTTAGATGAGAAGGGCAAGAGTGGTTCAAATCAAAACAGACAATTTATAATTGACAAAATCCTGAGTTTTCTCTGCTTGTGGCTCCTGCAAGCTGCAAGAGGGAACAGAGGGGAAGGTATGGAAAATTCCTGTTTTTCCTGAATTCCAGTCAGACTTTAATTTCAGAAGCAAAGCTGCTTCTTGGTTTCACTCTGAAAATTCTTCTCCCATTCCCAGTTCTGCCCACATCACTGTTGTGCACCCCTTCAGAGCAAATCCTCTGCCAGGAGCGGTCACCTGCCGTGGTCACAGTGCCACCAGGGGCAGGGAGGTCATTCAGCACCTCCCATGGGCTGGGTGGGTTTTATGGAGCCCTTTGGGTGGTGATAGCAATTACACAACATTTTCGTGGGTATTTTCAGCTCAACCTGCAACCACCTTATTGCTAGCTTTTTATCTTATAATCACAGCATGGTTTGGGGAGGAAAGGACCTAAAAGCTCATCTCATTTACCCTGCCATGGGCAGGGACACCTTCCCTATATCCCAGGTTGCTCCAAGACCTGTCCAGCCTGGCTNACCCCTGCCTCATCTCATTTACACCTTCCCTATATCCCAGGTTGCTCCAAGACCTGTCCAGCCTGGCTTGGGACACTTCCAGAGCAGCCACAGCTTCTCTGAGAACTCACCACCCACCAAGAGATTTACAGTGAGGGATTTAAGCACTGCACGTATGTGAAATCAGGCAAAGTCAGCCACAAACACTCACAGATCTCCCGTGCTTCAGGCAAGCATTTCTGCAAACCTTAAGTGGCTGCTGGGATCTGTCACCATTTCCTGCTGCTTTCAGTGCTCCAAACAAACCCATGAAATGGAGCTGAACCAGTCTGCACTGGGCCCAGCACTCACACCAACAGCTCTGCTAATGAGGGTGCAGCTCAATAAATGGTGTTCCGTAGATTTAAGGACTAAAGGAACAGCTGTACACTTGTACTCGTCTTGGTACAAATTTTCTGTTTCAAAACATAATTATAGGCCGGGGGAGTAAGGAAGATAGAATAAGAGCATGATGAACGTTACAAAAACTACCAGGAAAGCAATTATTTCCAACCAAAGTGTGTTGGATTAGCCCAGAAGCATTTTTTGTTTTCAAGTCTTACAAGTATCTGATGGGAGCTGAAGCATTTGATGAGCTCAGCTGGTGTGTGCACAGGGGGACAGGGCAGGGTGGACACCTGGGCACAGGTAGGGGGGGATCTCTGCCCTCAGAGAGGGCTGGGGATGCTCCTGCATCCCTCCCTCTGCTCTCTCTCCCAGGATCAGCACTCCAGAGAGGCAGCACATTTTATAGAGGGGAAATGATTTCGGATTACAGTGATCAATGCTAGAAAACAGTGACCCGGGGATACAAAGCTACAGTTCATAAAATACCAGCAGAGATTATCACACTCAAAGTACTTCCATTTCAGTTGTTCTGACCTTCAATTGGAGCTGATTTTTTTTTTTTTTCCTTAAGCCCTTTAAATCTTCTGTTGAAAATACCACGGTGTTGAAGACTGGCCTGCAGCAGCATTTAGAGGATTTCCCTCCTGTATGGCTCCATCCAAGGTGGGTGCTGGGATTCCTCCCACAAGGGGTGTCTGGTTCAGAGCCAAAAGCACTCTTTGAAAATCCCCAGAGCAATCTCATTTCAAGACTAGCACATGCATCCATAAAGCAAACTTCACTCACACTGCCTCTGCTCTGTTCTCCCCCTGAATAAATCCTGGAACATGAAAATCCTCAGATGAGAGGCTGATGCTCAGCAGAATGAGGCTGGTGAGTGTTACCAGCACCAGAGGCAGGAGAAAGACAAAAGGAACGGGAAGTGTTAGGGAGGTCCTGCCAGTCATTTCTCTAAAAAAAAAAAATAAACCAATAAAACAGAGTCTGACAAGAACATTCAGCTGTCTTTTGGTTTCTGGGGCAATGCAGTATGCAAGTGGTCAATGGCTGCTCTTTCCTGGAGAGAAATGTGCCCATAAAAGCATTTTAAATCATCGAGGACATTACTCACAGCAATGCAGAATGATGGACGTGCCCCGTTCTGCCAGGAACGAAGGTGATTTCTTTGCTGAACTGCTCTGCAGAGCAGCATAAGTGCTCAAACCAAAATAAGCTCCTCACACCTACAACACTTCTGAGAAGACTCATAAAATAAGACAAGATAAACCATGTTTTAGGCTGAGAAGTTCATGTGTGCTCACCAGAGCCGAGATGACAGATGTGTCTGTCTCCAGCCAGCCTCCTCCTCAGCCAGAAATAAAACACACAGCAAACACACCCAGGCTGTTTGCTGCCACCCCTCATTGTTCACATCTTCAAGGAGATCTTCAAAGAAGCAAAAGGGTCCAAAAACCACCCTGGAGATGCAGTGCCTTTATGAAATGGCTTGGAGGAGACTTGTCATTTTGTGTTGTTCCATGCAAATACTCTAAATAAGCAGGGAAGATTCCCTGGAGGAAGGCACCGATATTGAGAGTTCTGGGCATTCTAAGGAGGGTCTTTATTCCCTCCTGATCTCCAAACCCAGCCCCTCTCCAACACATTTCTGTACAGACACATCAAAATGTCACACGAGATAATTTTATGGGTCAAATCATGCCTGGCTTCACCAGCTCATATTTCCCCAACTGCCAAGGCCACTCCTGCAAGAGTTAAATTCTGCTGTTCTAAAAAACAAGAAGTTATTTCCAACCCTTGGCCCAGCTTCCAGCTCAGTAAATAGCAGGGAAAAGACTTAATGCAAATAAACTGCATTTGCACTATTCCTAACCAACAGAACAATCCAGTGGAGCCTTGAACACCTCCCTCTCTGTTCAGTGCACTGATCTTGCTGTTAAATGCATTATTTCTCTCCCATCCATGGGAAATAACAGACAGGGAAGGATTTATAAATGAATGAGGTGGTCAGTGCCTCCTCAGATGAGACCTTTAAGTCAATACAAACAAATGGTGTGGCCTTTCTGTACTTCAGAGACAAAGATAAATATAAAAATAAATGAATACAGATATTTTTATTCTGAGCCCTTGCCTCTCCCCATCCTCCTGCCTGCAGTTTGTATTTATGAATACTTGTAGATCAATGGGGTTGTTCTGGTTTACTGGAGCTGCTGCTGGTGGTGCCCCAGTCACTGCAGAGGCTCCTGTTGTGCCCTGGGATCTGGGCAAAAAAGGAAAAAGTGGATTTTTCACTAATATAATCTCTCAAATTGCTTTCCACTCTACATTTTGGGCCCCACATCAGGAATTCACCTGAACACTCTTTACTCCTCTTCTTGTTGAGCTGATGCTTGAGGCTGATCTGGTCTCTGAGTGGTACCCAGAGCCTGAGCATCCTCCAGCTGCACCTGGAAGCAGCAGGGACACCAGAAAACCACCCCTGAATCACTGAGGAGCACTTTTAGATATCACAGTAATGATTCTGCTCTCAGCTGCACAGAGCTCCTCAACTCCACCAGCCTAACCCAGAGGAAAAAGGTGTTTTAGCCATGTAATTAAGCCCAAGGAGTGATCATGGAACCAAAAGTTAACCCAGAATTAGTTAAATCGGTGTCTTCACAAAGAAAGATGCTCCACCAATTTTAATTACAACTCAGGCTACCCTAAAAATGAAGTGGCTTTCTGAAATAATGAGGTTATTGTACTTCATTAACTGAGAAAAAATTAATTGGGTTCACAAGAAAAGCCACAGTGTGGCAAGTCCAGCTTTGCCTTTCTGATGTAGAAATATTTGGGGGAAAAAAACACAACTGAAGGAAGGGAACATCATCCCTAGCAGCCAAGAGCATGGGGGTCATGTAAACAAACTGTACAAGCTCAGAGCTGGGCAGGAGATGTAAAAAAGGAGGATGAACAGGAAAGGATGAACTTCTGGAGCAGCACCTTCAGCAAGCACAGAACAAACCAGAAAAACTTCACCCAGAAAAACTCGATTTCCTGCATCCCCTGCAAATTGTTCAAATTACCAACTTTATTCTGCAAATGAAGGAAGAGGAAGGATCTCACCTGGAAGAAATTCAACTTTTGGGGTCAGATACTGTCTCCTCCCCACATTTTGGGGACAATTAGTACCTGTTTTGAGATCGTGATGGAAAGAACAGGACAAATACAAGGAGATATTTTGCACCATCACCTAAAGGGTTTCACATCTGCTGGGACACTGCTCGAGGCAGATAATCAAATTACTCCAGAATCAGAGAGAATAAGACAGAGGTGAAGCTGTTAAAAACCACCCATCAACCCAAAGGTCAGGGCCTCTGGCAACAAAGAAAAAGAATTATTCCTGTAGTCCTCAAACAGATTTATCCTGGATATAAAGCAGGACCATTTACAGCTCAGCAAAATTTGAAAACTGGTAGTAAAGCACATTACAAGCTTTCTTAATTCAATTTTCCCTGGCATTTATTGTGGTTAATAAAATACCCAAATGTCATCGAGATTTATAAAAATGTATTTATAGGTTAATAAATGCGTAAAATGGATTATTGGGGAAAAACAGCTTACAGAAAAGCCAGGCATCCTAAATGGATACAGATTTGGGGTTTGCTGCCTGTCAGAGGGGTAATTAGTGCTTATTTACACAGATTTCCCTTCCCTGTGAAAATAGAGCCCTGAATTCAGAGTTCAGGCTCTGTGTTATCTCCACTGTGAACTTTTATGCACCAAAATGAAAGAATAAAAGGCTCCTCCAAAGATTCTTTGCAGCAGATTCCTTTGGGAATACAGCCCTGCTACACACCAAAACAAAGACCATAAATACCAAAATTCAGGATGAAGATTTGTCTGGGTTGGAAAGGTGATAAATAGGGGAAAGAGGCTCTGGTTTGAGTTCAAGAAAATAACTTTAAATAAGAAAAATACAGATTAAAGCATGCTGGAACAAGCCTGGAAGCACTGATGGGAGTGACAATCTCTATTTTCACATTTTTATGAAGTATTTCCAGAGAGAGACTCAGGATTTTTTGCTAAATAGGCAAAAAATTTAAACTATTTATTGGCTTTTTCCCGCTGTGTCAATAAACTCCTTTGGATGGTTCAGTGTTTGGTTTGTGTGCACATACACACACAAAAACCTGGATTATTTCCTTTCCTCACCTCCTAAAATACTGGATGACAAACGTTCTCTGCTATCCAAGCAAAATAATTCTAAGAGTAGAAAGGAAAAAAATACTTAAAAAAATTAAAGATATATAAAAATTAGAAAATAATGTAAATTAATATAAAATAACATAAAAATATAAAATACACACATATAAATATATAAATTAAAAAAACCCTACAAACTCATACTTATGCCAGGAAAATTTTGTCCTTTTTGCCCCATTTTTAAACAAACCCTCCTGAAAAAGTTCTGTCAAATATTATCTCTCCCTGCTCTCTGTTCTGAATAATTCAAGTTCAGCCTTTTCATTGCTTTTTCCATATCTCGGTCTTACCCTGAGCCAGAACTTCCTTGAAATAAACTTTAATGTGCTTTAATAATATCCCTGCTAATGCTGGTGATTGGCAACGCTCTGGTTTTAACAACTGCTCCAGCACTGAGTGTAACCAAAGCTTTTACTTGTAATTACTGCTCTGAGCTCAGTTCTGGTACAATCCCATTTATATCCAAATTATTTGTAATGAACGTTGGGCTGTACCAGACTGGAGGGCTACAGGTTTAAAAGAAAATGGATTAATATTTTATTTTCAAGCCATTTCAAATGCATTTCTGTAACTAATAGAGAAACAAAAAAAACCCCACATCGAGCAGTTGCTATGATAATTGACTGAAAAGGGGATTTTCTAACTCAGGGAGCACTGCGTGAAGTTTTTTGTTCCTTAGAGCACAAGTGCAGCAGAGATTTACGGACACAAATAGACACAATTTCAGGAAAAGCAGAGAGAGGGATGCACACACACAAATAACACGAAACACAGCAACTTATGGGATGTGCTGAGCCTTTTAAGCACCGAGAGGACAAACATTTCGAGGCACTCATCCCTTCTAAAAGGTATTTAATAGAATGGAAAAGCCTCACGTTTCCCAGAAAGCTTTCACATACAGCTCATCGTTTTTAGACAAATGCTTTCTGAGCCCTCACTAATACAGTAAGTTCTAAAAATTCTTGGCAATGTCGTTCTCATTCCAGAAGCTGCCATTTTTTAATTGACACTTCTGCATTATACAAGTAAAGGACACTGCTTTCCTTTTATTTTTTTGTTTGTTTCTTTTTTTAAATACCTTCATTTCCCTTAAAACTTATCAGGGAATTACAGACATTTCCAGGCATTAGTCTTAAAAGACATTAGCAAAGAAACATTTCAGGTCCTTAATGCCAGGAGTTGTAGCAGGCACTGAGCTTTTCCAAAGCCAAAATAAAACTCAAAATGTCCCATTTTAAACCAAATATTACAATGAGGCCACTTGGAATTTTGCTGTTTTCAACAAGGCTCCAGTCCATGAACACAGCCCCAAAATATCAGTCAGGAGCTGAGGAGCCCAACACTATTCACTATTCCCAGTAGGTAAAACACATCTCAAATGTAAGAATTTTATTATTCCAGAAATTTTATTATTTCTGTTCAGGACTGAAAACTCCCACTTCCTTTCAAAACCTCACAAGACACAGAAACATCCTGGCAGTGCCAAATATCTTTTTTCCAAGCTAAAATCGAGACTGTTGGGATGGACAATGACCACCATTCATTGTGTCCACACTTCTTATCACAACCAGCACAATTATTTTAATTATTATTATTTTGAGAAACATTTCCCCACCGTGCCACAGAGATGTGGGGGTGGGAGCCCCAGGGGTCACTCCTGCCCCTTCTCTTGTTGGCATTTTAAGCTACACACAACTCCCAAATTTTTAGCTTTCCATTCTTTGCTCCATCCGCAGCCCCACTGTCTAATTAGCTTTAATTATGATTTGCATCATTAGCCTTTGGTCTTGTCCCTGGGTGCTCACCCATCCCTTGGGGTTGATGGGAGGGAAGGGGAGATTCACTCCCAAAGAACTCCCAGGAAATGTCACAGCCACTGTCAGAAAAAGTTAAGATTTATTCAAAGCCCTTTTTGAGACAAAAAAGTGAGACTGGATATTCCACAAACTTCTCTTGGCACTTCTGGGCCTTTTAAGTGACAGCTTTTCTGAGGCAGTCAAACAAGAAAGTGCTCACTGCAGCCTCCCTCTCCCTCTGTCACGTTTTGCCTCCAGACTGAATTAAATATTCTGCAAACTCTACTTTTTTGGAATGGCTTTCAAGAGAAAGGGGTAAATTTTTAGATGATCCAATTAATTTAGTCAGAACATTGCTATCCTAATTAATCCTGCATGATTCAAAGACTATTTATGCAGTACAGCTGCAAGCACACAAAAATGTATTTATCCTGAAAAAAAAAAAAAAAGCCCTTAGAAACTAAAGTTTCCTGTCTTGGTCCAAAGTCCATTTGACCTGCTGGAAAAATACCACCAATTTGGAAGGAGGTTTTTAGAGCAATTTGCATTATTTTTAGGAAAGATTATCTTAAAGCCGAGATTCTGAAAGACTCTTCAGAAGTCTAAAGCACCACTCGAGACCAAGTCACAAAAGCTTTCTGCAGACAAAATTCTCATTACAATCAGCAGGGGTTTGCTCTCCTAATGAATATTTGAGTGAACTGATTGGAGTGCTCAGCTTTGGAGGTGGTTGGTGCACGAGATCTTCTTGACTCGATGATTTCCCTGCAATACACTGCACTGATCTCTTGGGAAACAGCAATTGTGGCAGGGCTGAAAAGGGTGGGAAATGGGTGAAGTTCTACCCAGAGGAGCTCTCTGAAGTACAAATTGTTCTTACTTCAATGACACTGCTCAAAGTCCCCATCAAATAAATGATCCAACTGTTCTAACTCCTTCAAATAATACAGGCAGGCTGGAATTCTTACCCTCTTGTGCAAATAAACTCGGAGAAAAAGAAATTAAGGAGTTCTTGTCCTCTTAAAGTCTGCCTTGATTCACAGCATGATAAAGTCATGAACCTGGCAACATCCAGAGCAGCAATGAAAGGAGGTGGAGTTACAGTTTGCAATAACCAGATCCCACAGTGGAAGCTCTCCACAGCTCCTGTCGTTCTCAGTGGATCACAACATCCATCCCTGGGTTTTAATGAATAAAGGGCAAATTGCAGCTGTCCAATAAAAGCATTTATGTCCAGCACCACCCAAACCCCTCAGCTTGTAAAGCCATGGCACCAAACGTCAGCACAGCTTTTACTGGCTCCAACAGAGCCCTGGACTGGTTTAGGGAGATTTTTGGAGCTTTCAGACACATGCACTTCAGCAGTGGGACTTTGTGTCAGTCCACCCACTCCCATGGAGTTTGAGCAGTGTGAAAAATTGGGATGGGGCTGCAGAGGCTGCTGACAGGTTTTAACTCTGCCCAGACCCTCCATAAGCATCATCCCCCTCACCCAAATTCCTGCTGAGTGGTTTCAGCCCTGGCACTCTGGAATTGGCCACCTCTCAACACAAAGTGCCAGAGGAATTTCTCCATGGGACACTCCAAATGGCACAGGGCAGTTTCTGAGTCCTTCCCAGCCCACACTTTTACACCTCAGAGCTCCACAATCAGCCAGTTTGGCCACCAAAGCCAATACCAAATCCTTCTGTCTCCTCTCCCCCTCTTCATTCTTCTTCTCCACATTCCAATTTATATCCTCTTCTCCTACAGCAGCTTTTGCTGGGCTGCTTCAAGTGGATCATTAAAAACAGCATTTCTCTGATTATATTTATTTAGTTTTACTTATTTAAATAGGTTGCTTCTCCGGAAAGGTCGCTTACTCTTATTTCTCCTTTTTCCCCCCATGAAACAGAAAATATTTTAGTACATTCTTCTATTTAAACAAGCACAGTAGATTAATTAATGTATTTAGTCTCTGGAAAGCTTCTAAGTTCCGTCTAGCAGAAAGTGGCCATGAAATTTTCTAGTTTTTTCCCTGTAATTAGGCATAATAATTAGCACAATAATGCCCTTGTTAGCATCCCTAATTATGTGCAACTAGTGCATCAATAGCTCCTAGAAGGAAGCTGGTTACCTTTCCCATCTCCTGTGGGCACAGCAAACCAGGATCCCGTGCTGAGCAAGGACAGGCTGCGGAGCCAAAACTCAAACAGCAAAACTCCTTAGTCTAAACCAGCCCCAACATCAAAACCACTCCTCAGAAAAGTCGTAAAATAGCTCCCAGCCAGGCAAAAAAAAAAAAGTTCAATAAACCCTTTACATCCAAAGCAGCACCAGCTTCTCCCAGCACTCAAGTTTTGCCACTTGTTCTTTCGGACTCGTTAATCAGCTCCGGGCCACGGTTTCTGCCTCGGCTGTGACGACATCAGCTCAGGGACCTCTTACATTTCTACATTTTTACATCTTCAGTGTGTCCTGTCCTGTCACCAGGCTGTTCAGGTTAGCTCTGCTGGGAGGCCAGCTCGTTCCAGGAATAGAAATTAATTAATCAGTGTGTTTTCCACCCCCGTGCCAGGAAAAACATCCCTGATTAAAACGCGGCGCTGGTGTTTTCGCAATCACTGCCGACACCGCTATTGATTAAATGGAAGCCTTGTGAGCACTTACTCATTTTAGAGGTGGATTTATTTCCTTCTTCTCAAGCTCCTTTGTTTTAATTAAAGGGTGTATTCTAGACACGCTATTATTATATATTGAGAACACCTCTGTAAGCCTAAACTATCTTTTGGAAAAAAAGAGCGCTCGTAGACGATGGAAGCGTTAATTCCCCAGCTGAAATCAGACTAGAGAACAGCATGCCTTGGAGGCACTCACTGAAACTTGGTGTGGAAGCTCCAAATCCATCTACAACTCTGCTTCCAGACAGAAGAAAATGCTTCAAACACGAGGAGTTGGGGCACCCCAGATAAATCCCACTGAGACTGCAAAGCTGGCAGTCTTTGCATCTTGCTTGGCTGATATCACTTAAATGGAAATCAAGAAAGGAACAAACTTTTGGTCCCAGTCTCCATTAGCAGTCGTCCTCATACTCTTGGTGCACTCAGATTCCACGTTACCCTTCCCATATTCCACAGGACAGGACATCACACTGGCCCCTGCACCTTTTCACACCTCACTGCTTTCTCTTGTATCCTTATGGAGACAAATGTTCACCAACTCCTTTTGAAAATACAAGATATTAATCCTCACACGTTCCATTATAAGGAAATCATGCTAAATTAGCCCACTAATTACAAACTGTGAATTATATGGTCATGTCTGATAGATGAGAGTTTGAAACACTCTTGACCTTAAATACTTCATATGTTTCTCAGTATTTTACTTGCAGTACAATTTCATGGAATCCTCTGGGAAGAAGATGATAAATGCACATTCTTGAGTTATTTTGCAATTTTTTAACTTACCAAAACCACACTACTCTTCTCAAGATGTCCAGAGCACTTTCAAGCCTCCATGTGCATAAATTAGTGGTGCTGCATAAGGCAGCCCTAATTTATGCACTCACTACGGACCCAATTAGTTCCCCTGTACCAGAATGCCAAACAGATTTCCTTAATAAAGCAGAACAGATCACATCTAATATTTCTATAGAATGCCAAGCTGTGACTCTGTCACTTTGTGTCACCAACTCCAGACTTTGAGGAAGGAATTCTAAATCAGCAGGGACACGTTCCACCATTCCAGGCTGCTCCAAACCTCCATGTCCAACCTGGCCTTGGGCACTTCCAGGGATCCAGGGGCAGTCACAGCTTCTCTGGGAATTCCATTCCAGCCCCTCCCCACTCTCAAAGGGAAGAATTTCTTCCCAATACCAAATTTCTTCCCAAAAATCTCATTTAAATCTTTCCCACATGATGAGGCTCTGAGATCTCACCCTCCTCCTGCCCAGAGCAGCCCCTTCCCCTCTGTGGGCAGGAGGTGATACCCTGGTATCAGCCAGCTGTCAGGGACTCAATATCTTGATTATTCTCTTGTTAATATTGAAATCTCTGCCAGGCCAGCTGGTTTCAGTCCTTGGTTAGGGCTGAGCCATGCCCCAGTGCTCACAAGCTGAGGCTCCACCAAGGGAGCTGAGAGTGACGTGGTGAACTGGGAGAAAAAACAACCCAAAAGTGCTGCTGACGTTTGTGCCTTTGATATTTCTCACTCATGTTGGGAAGCAGAAACCCTGCCAGACATCTCCATGCTCTGGTGATTCTGCTTCACCCCCTCTCTCTGCATTTATAACCTCCTTGAGGCATCTCCCATGTATTTATTTTGTCAAGTTTTGGCTGCCTCGGGTGCTGAGGGCATCACAGAAAGCACCAGGGACCACGTCAAGGTGCTCAAATCCTGGGAAGGTTTAACTGTGCTCAGGTTTGCACAGTTAAATCTCAGCCAAAATATTGACATAAAGCAGTTGCTGTGTAGATAACCAAGATCAGTGTAAACCAGCTTTTGTCTGTGAAGTGGACCATAAACTGATAAAGAAATCAAGTGAAATGGGGAACTGCTTCCCTGCATCCTCTGTGAGAAGAGTAATTTCAGATACTGCTGTCCCACAGGAAATATGCTTACAGGGGCTGTGAGCAAAGCCATGGCTGATGTACAGTGGCAGGATGAAGTGCACTAAGTCACTTCACATAACAAGGAAATCATTTTTCACCTTTCAGGCATTTATTTCAAGCAGATTAATCAAAATGAGCCATTTTGATTTCTGTGGATACCTAAATTAGTTTAACTCCTTTACTAAACAACCTCTCTTTGAGACTTAATAAGTTAAATTCATATAAATATTTTACAGCAGAATGACAAAAAATCACATTATTTTTATAGCTCTAATGAGAATTCTATACCAGCAGAAATTATGTAAAATGATCCACCTACAACAGAGCTGATCCAATGAATGTTCACATTTCGCATCCCACAAATCCCTTCCAGCCCCAGATGATGGAAAATCCTTGGTAAAAACCACACATTTTTGGTCAGGTATGTTTTGGTTTAAGTGTACATCTCTGCAATGAAGTTTGGCATTCTTTAAGCAGAGGGCAGTATTACATCAGGAAATGGTGATTAAAGTTACCTGCTGCACAGCATGTGAGATTACAGCACTGCAATTGAACAGACATATTCCAGGTAACTGATTTTATGGATATATAAAGTTTCAGAAACTGCAGCTATATTCAATTATGACAGAAAATTATAGACAGGAGAGCACTGCAGCCTCCTCCTACACTTGGCTAAGAATAAAAAAAAAACTTCTTGTTTTACTTTGACCAAATGCCTTTAATCCCAGAGGGTTTACCCTTCTCTCCTCAAATTAGCAGCTCATGAAATATAAATAGACCAGCTACTCTGTCCATTTATCCTCTGAATCCACACGTTCTCCCATCCCTCCTGGACCTGGCAATCCTCTAACAGGAATAACTCCTCTGAGCATCCTTTGATGCTCTAGTCCTTTTGGCTCCTGCCATCCCCAGTCCTGCTGCTGCTGCCCCTCCTAATGTCAAAGTCAGAGCTGAAAACCCAGCCAGGAGATAAAATTCCCCAGCAAAGGCTCAGCCTTAGAACTTTTCCTCCTGCTCTGACATTTGTGTAACATTCAGAGGCCTCTTGCTCACACAGAGATGTTCCTCTCCAGCAGCCAAGCGCTTCAGATGGGAAGAATTATCTATTCCTCACTGACATCTTCCACTAAATGGAACATTTAATTAATTTGGTCCTAGGCCAGTCTGATCTCTTTTGCTTGCATGAAGACGAACACGACTTGTAACTCTCTGGCACTGTTTCTTCTCCTCCTCCTCCTCCCCCTCAAAACGAACTTTAGTTGTTTACAGAATAGATACAAGAAAATCCAAGCTGGTACAGTGACACATCATTAGTTAAAAATACACCACAGCATAAAGAGCTTTAGTGGCGAGAGCGCATTGGAATGCAGAATTACACAAAAATGGCTTAGGAAGGAAAATGAAAGTCATCTGCAAAGTGGTGATTTTTCCTGCTACAGGCTGGAACAGAACAAAAATGACTACAAGCACTTTGTTACTGCAGAAAGCCAACTTTAGTGCAATTAACCAAGTTGAAAATACGGTATAAAGGGTTATAAAAATACTTGAAATGTATTAACATCTCTAAAATGCAGATGGTAAACAGAGTGTGTGAGGAGGGGGGGG
>VZTT01021020.1:9366-22034 GCA_013400855.1 Buphagus erythrorhynchus
TGACACTCCCTCCAGAGCCTTCCTCATCCTCACTGCTCTCCTTTGGATGCTCTCTAATAGCTTAAATGAGTTTTCTACATTGTGGTGCCCAAAACTGCTCACATTACTCAAGGTGAGGCTGCACCAGGGCAGAGTAGAGTGGGACAAATATAAATAACATCAAAAAGTATATGCTAGTCCATCTGGTAGTGCAGACTTACTTTAAAAGTGCAAGTTTGACATTCACGCCTCTTATGATTTTACTAGAGCCGTATGTTAATACTGGAGGACTGTGAAGGTTTTCAAAAAAGTCTATCTGTCCTTACCCTACAAAGACATTCAGTAGTGAGAAAATGAGATTTTTCCAGCTGCATGTGCCTGGCTCAGAGGAGGCTGCAGACATTTTTAACGCATCCTCTGCTCCACTGGAGTAACTGAATACTTGAACATGAAGAAATTTAGACACATGTCAGTAGTTTCGCAGCTTTGTAAAGGATTGATAGAGTTTCTGATGCAGAATCTGGCCCTACAGGCGGCTCTGAAGTACAAATCCCCAGCTGCACTATAGAGCCCTTTTGCTTAAAGGAGTGTACATCACTACTCCTAGAATGGCTGCAGCCAGGTCTGCTTTAAGCTACAAGAAAAGCCCCTCAGGAGCCAGGATCCCAAAGTGGCAGTATAAGTTTTACAAAGTACTTCTATACTTCGTTTTTATTTCATATTTACCTTTTCTGCTTTTTGTACTCATTTCATATTCAACTTTAAATATAAATATAAATTTAAAAAAAATAGTAATGGATTTAAACATAAGTTTGATGTTTTTCTGAGGTGGTGGGTATATGTTTTCAAACACTTTCTGAACCTTGTTGCTTTTAGTTATTTTACAGTAAGTCTAATAGAAATGCTGACTCCTAAGGGCTCAGCAAATGCATGGTGCATTGGATAATTTTTTTTTTTTTTTTAATTCCTGGCTGGAAAAAGCAGCAGCTGCTCTGGTGTGCCAGTGGGAAGTGCCAAGGCTGCTCTTCTGGGATGGCTGCAGGGTCACTGCCAAGAAAGGTGCATTCCTTAGGCTTTTGGGCATTGTGTCGACTCAGTTGTATTCAAAAATCATACCTCCAGATTTCAGCATGTTGGAAGAAAGTATTTCTAATGTCAAAGGCTTCAGATGGACTGCAACCAAAGAGAAACAAAAAGGGCCCATGTTGCTCTGTCCTGAATTCAAACTAATAATGTGTGTTGAACAAAGAGATTGCAGACATTGTGAGGTTCTATCCCACACAATCCTCCCCTTGTTTTCATCTGCATTTTCTCCATCTGACTGAAAAAGACTCTTTTCAAGCACATATTTCCTGCAAAAATGTGGAAAATGTATTTATGATTTCTTTTCTTACACTTTAAAAATCTTTCTAAAGGTTGCTTTCATCTTGAAGATTTAATAATTCTGGATAGAAGACCATGTTCATGACAGGTCTGTATTTTCTTGGACATATTGCATTTGATTCTGAGTGCAGTTTTCAGATTTTTTTAAAGGGAGTTTTGTGGGGTTTGAGCGTTTGTTTTTCATTATGTTAAACATAGAGCATCCATATGTTGCTTTCCTTTGGGATCTTTAAGAAAACATACAGTCATTTAAATCTGGGCTATTTTATCCCTGCAGTTGTAAAATTCCTGTAGAAGATGACTTCTGCCTTATATGATATATTTTTCTCCCTCAGTTGTTCCAAATGCGTGCTCTAATTCCTTTTCTTCATTATACTTTGTATGACAACGTTGCTGCAGGTAAGTAAACGTGCATAGGATATGAAACAGGCTCTTAGCTCCTGTGGTGCAGGGTATAACTCAAAATCTTGACCAGGGTGCTCAGGTCATATCCCTGGTTCATGACCTTCAGGTTGGTAGATCACAATAGGAAGTGTAATATCTGGCTTCTGTGGTGTAATCTTTATTGTAGGAATAATACATGAGATCTTACATGCTTCTATCAGTTGCAAATGTTCTTGTAGCTCATTGTACAATATGTCAGATGAAATGGATTTCATGATCTTTTGTATAATGCATATGTTCCAATAGTAATTTCAAACCTAATTTATTTCCTCGGAAATTCATTCATCTTTTGGGTGCCATTTTAAACCATCTTAATTTTCTATTATACAAGCACAGGGGGTAAATTCTTTGCTCTCATATACATATCCCACTCCCATTGGATTTTATATAACATTTACCCTGTCTAAGGGGAAAATTCAGCTTAGGAATATTTTTACTTTAACACTACCATATAAACCTTTTTTTTCTGTTCAAAACCTAGTAGTTATTTGGCAGTTGTGTTTCATTTCAGTCTTGCTGCTATAAGTAGAAATGCTTTTAAAGATATAATTTTTTCCAGATAATGTATCTGTGTAAATGATGAAGTTGACTTTGTGTCTTTCAAAATACCTGTATAAGTTATTGGGAATTTTAAAATCAGCTGCAAGTGTGTCACTGAGAGTAGTTATTGCATAATTATCTTTTTTTTTTTCCTTGTAGTGGCTGTTGGCAAATGATGAGTGCAGAAAATGAAGACAAAGGAACCCGACACGTTTCATTGTCTGCAAACTCCCAAGAACTTCTAAGATCATGGGCACAATTGTTCTTACATTTTTGCCTTTAATAGGAAAAATAAGAGAATAGGGGATTAAGGTAGCCAAAAGAGTTTTAAAAATTATATTTCATTGGGAAGCATGGCATCCTGGCAAGAACAAGCACATTAAGCTGCAGGGCATTGTTAAATAGAATAAATGTTTGGGCCAAAGGCAATGTATAAATGACAGTGCTGGAAATTTCGTTTTTCCCTTGGACGAGAGGTTTTTTTCAGAGAGCAATATAATTGGCAAGTTTAAATACATTTTGCATAGCATAAGATCAGTTTATACATTTATTCTGGAAACTACACAGTAATATTTCAATCTCAGCCCTCTTTCTCATTAAGGAAGTATGAGTTGAGCATGTCTCTAAGGTGTAAGTCTTACAGCACAGTTGATTTCCCTTAGACTATGAAGTAGTGCCTCTAGTTCAGACCTACACTTTTATACTCTACATTCTCCTCTATATTATTCTGACACTTTTATTTGTCTATGTGGTATATGAAAGACCATCTAAGATGTGGCATAATTACCTGCAGTAATCTGTTTGGGTAACAACATAGAATGAAATTATTTTAAAAATCACTGAAATAATTAAAGAGACATTGGGTTTATTCTTCATGCTAAGGTGTTGAACCAATGCCTCAGATACTGCACAATAGTATTCTGTATTTTCTGAAAATTACAGTAAAGAAAAAAATGCCAGAAAGTTTTACAGAAATAACTTGTAGAATTTAGAAGAGTACATTAGTGGGTTGACCCTGGATGCCAGCCACCCACCAAAGCCACTCTATCAGTCACTTCCACAACTGGACAGGGGAGAGAAAATATAAAAAAGGGTTCATGGGTTGAGATAAGGACTGGGAGAGAGATCACTCACTGATTACCATCATGGGCAAAACAGACTTGAATTTTAGAGATATTAATTGAATTTATTACTAAAAAAGAGAAGGATAATGAAAAGTAAAAATAGACTTTATAAACACCTTTCCCCCACCCGTCCCTCCTTCCCAGCTCTGCCTCCTCCCCCAGTGGCACAGGGAGAGAGGCAATGGAGGTTGAGGTCAGTTCATCACCCGTTGTTTCTGCCACTGCCCAGGGAGAGGAGTCAGTCCTTCCCCTGCTCTGGTGTGGGGTGCCCCCACAGGAGAGAGTCCTCCATGAACTTCTCCAACATGAGTCCACCCTGCAGTTCTCCACAAACTGCTGCAATGTGTCACTCTTCCATAGGATGCAGTCCTTCAGGCACGGTCTGTGTCTCCAGTCTCTCCACGGCAGGGTCTGCAGTGTGCTGTGTTCCAGCACAGGCCTCCCATGGGGTCACAGCCTCTGCTCAGGCATCCATCTGCTCTGGCCTGGCTCTCCTCCATGGCTGCAGGTGGATCTCTGCATCCCCATGGTCCTCCCTGGGCTGCAGGGGCACAGCTGCCCCACCTGGGCTGCACCACGGGCTGCAGGGAATTCACTGCACTGACCTTGGTGTCTGCAGAGCTGTTCCTCTCCACAGTCTCACCCCAGTCTTCTCTGGACACAATGACATCTGCACAATAACTTTTTCTTCCTTCTTCTTAAATATATTATCACTGAGGCATTACCACCTTTTCTAATTGGGATAGCCTTTGCCAGCAGCAGGTCCATCTTGGAGCCACCTGGGATTGCCTCTGCTGCACATGGGAAAGCTTCAGGGAGCTTCTCATAGAATCCACTCCTGTAACCCCCTCCTCTACCAAAACCTGGCTATACAAACCCAATATATTAGGTTAAAAAGATGACACATCATAAAAAAGGCCTAAAAAATCCAGTAAGAAATGATCTTTGCCCAGATTTAAAGTCAGAAAACCATACAAAAGTATGAAAATAAAAGCCCAAAACACAATAGAAAGAAAATTATGGCCCATTACATGAGGTGAATGATACTCACAAGGATCAGTTTGTGAAAGTATTAGCTCCTTAATCCATTCATGTCCCGTTCTTAGAAATAAACAAATTATTTATTTAACCTCAAACTTGAAATATTTTGTACTTTAAAATATTGATTCACAAGAAGTCCATCCAAAAGGATGGTGACATTTCTCAGCAAGTGTTCATACTGAAGCCTGAACTGTAGCTATCCATCAGAAGGTTTACTGGCTGAATTTGGCAAGAAATAAATGCCAACCACAGGATTTTATATATAGACACTGCTAGTCACTCTGAAGGAGGTATTGACTGGGACAGCCTTACAATTTTTACACCTGTGGAAGAAAAATGAGGGAATCAGTTTTTGATACATACGAGAAGATGGTCAGGAACATCAGTTAAATAATTATATATAGAGAAGCAGATTTGTTCCTGGTGAAGGGCCAAGTGCTATGTCAATTTTAGTATTCCTGCCTTGATGGTATAATACTGGGCTACACTTCTTTTGCTAAACTGCACTAGCATACGCTCACATAGTTTCCTGGTAAAGAAATGCAATTTATGAAGGTTCAGGATTATTTTTCTTTTCCTTGTTTTGCACTTAGGTATATAATTGCAAATAATATCTAGAATCCTAGAAAACATATGCACTATTATACACATTGAGGGTTTTTCAGCTTGTAAACTGAAAGTGTTCTAGGATATCCCTGTCTTTTCAATGTCTGAAAATGTGAAAGTATGATAACGCTATTCATTTGTTCATAGTACTCAGTTTAGCTAAATTGAAACAATACTTAGTCATAGCAAATTAAATCATAGGGTAAAATGTGACTTGTGCTCTTTTCCAACTGGACACTGTGCACCTCTGAAGTCTTCTATTTTGCATTAGCAGAGTCTGAACAGATTAACTGGATGAATAAGAGTTATAACTCAAGGAACAAGAGTTCCTTGAGTTTCTCTCCTGCGATCACTGATCTGTATATTTGTGGGTGGACAACCCTGTTACCTGGATTCTTCTTAACTTTGACAAGTACACAGCTAAATTCACCTGTTACAGACATCCTGGTGACATGACATTCTCTTTGTCTCTAACAGCTACCAAATGTCTTTCAAATCTTTTTAGCTTTTGGGCTCAAATGATACAAGAAAGAATCCTGTTCAGTTTGTCTGAATTCTGCTCACACATGCACATTTATAAGGAGTGAAAAAAGAAGGACAACTTCCATTATATAAATACATGAAGAGTTTCAGTTTGCCAATATGTTTTGGAATATTTCCCAAACTGGAAATCTCAGTGTTCGCCATGATCCTTAAATAAAAGAAGGAATTATTTTGACAATTTCACTGCTGCTTAGTATAAGTGCCTGTCATTGGTGTTACTATTACAGATCACAGATTAGGGGAGGGGGGGAAAGGATGTAGTCTTAAATATGTATTTCTAGAGCTATGTTTTTAAAAGCGACCAGTGTAATTCAGTGATACCTATGCATGGTTACCTACATGGATATAGTGAGGCTGTAAGAATATTATAGACAATGAGTGGGATTTTGTCAAATTTGCCTTTTTTTTAGCAAAGCTGTTCTGCTGGCTAGGCCTGCCCATGTATAAAATGCTGCTACTGTAAAGCCATGCCACTGGATTATACACAATTTCTGTTATACCTTTCAGGGCATCTGTATGGCAGATTCAGCAAGCACTCTCCTGCGATTCCTCACATTCCTCTTCCTAATGGCAATGGCTCATCACCAGCTGCTCCACAGCTACAATTGCCTTCCTCTCAGCACTGTTTACTTTTGATTCTTCCTGGATGTGGTACATGTTGTTTTATGTCGTGTCACTGTTGTTATACTTACATAATGTACTTAAGTATTGTTTAGATTGACACAGTGTTAGTTCTAAAATTGAAAATAAAATGTCATTATTGGCAAGAGCAGCTGTTTTCACGCACATCATTTTCTGAACTTCAGTTTATTAATCAGGCTAAGCGGGAGTTTTGTACAAATGGTAGTATTTTTTCTTGAAGTATTCTATGGGCTTTAGATTTCCATCATAACAGAATTGAGTAGTATAATATAGCTGAAATGTTTGATGTGATTAAAACTGTTTATTCTGGGTTTGTAATTTATTTAATTGTAACATCTAGAGGGCTGCAATTTTGAAAAGTTTCAGCCCTGATTGCCTATTATTCGCATGACAATGCTGAAATAAAATGACACTATAGTAAATGAAAACATAACAAATAACCCTGGTGGTTCAATAACATTTTGAAAGAAAATCAGTAGATGTTCTGCAGAAATCACCTACAGGAACAGCATGAAAAAAACCCATGTTTTAAATCAGTTTTTGCAAAATCCTGGTAAAAACTGGCTCTCCCAGAAACTGTTATAATGTTACTCATTAAAAAGCTGTTTTGATTGTCTTCTATAATTTTAAATAACATCTACCCGTGAAGTGCAAAGAAACTTTAGGGGAAAAATCAATAAAAACAATAGGGCTGTACACCCTTAAATCTCACCCCAACCTTTACTACTTTCCATGTAAAAGTAAAATATAAAATTCATCAAATTTGCCTGGAATCCAGGAGAGTTTAGATTTAAACCTTGAAAACTTTTAACTGGTCCTTGACCCCACACAAAGCCTAGCTTTGCACAATATCTGTAAACTCTTCTTATAAATCAAATTTATAGAGTAGAAAAGCCCTGGATACAGTATGTTTCAGCATTGACTGACCAACTGCACCATGCACATTATGCCCCTATTAATTCCTATAAAGAGAAAAAGAAAGTATTCAAATTATTTACAATACAAATGATATTTTTTTACCAGACTTCATAGAATTGCATAATCAAAAAATCACAGAATCACAGAATACTCTGAGTTGAAAGGGGTCCACAAGGATCATTGAGTCCAATTCCTGGCCCTGCACAGGACCATCCCCAAGAGTCACACCTGAGCATGAATATTAGTCTTGTGTTTTCAGTTGCTGGACTGGCATATCTTGGAAATACTTTTATTTTCCTTGGTGAACATTGGTGTATATTCTACATTTGGTGATGAAATCGTGGGAAAGAATTCTAATGGCTCATCTTTTAGTGTTATGTGTTACACACATTTTCATTTGCACGTGAAAGACCTAAATTTAAATTCCCATATTCAAACTTTCAAGTTTAAGCTATTAGGCAATATCCATTCCTTCCTTTGTTTTCACTTTTGTGGTAATCTCTGTGTGTGTAATTGGGCTTTGTGTAATTGTGCTGTAATGTTTATAAAGGCCAGTTAATTCCATTAACACATTACTCTGTGGTAGGCCTTGAACTTACATAGTAATGGATTTTATATTGTTCAGTTTTTAGGATCACATAAAAATTTGTATAATTGGGTCTTAATAATATTTTCTTTAATTTTTTCCCCCCCTAATTTTCACAGAATCATAGAAAGCTTTGGGTTGGAAGGGACCTTAAAAATCTTCTAGATCTAAATGTCCCAGCATGGGCAGAGACGGCACCCACTAGATCAGCTTGCTCAAGGCCACACCCATCCTGACCTTGAAAATTTCCAGGGGTGGGGCATTCACTAGTTTATTGATTTACAAACAGCTATGGTTTTACCAATGGTTAGAATCAGTTAACATTTTTCATAGTTCTTTAGATGACTGTGACAGGGTCTTTGACAATGTGTGGGTTACTTGAACATTGCTATATGTAGTCAATCTAATCTTCAAAGAAAAAATAGTTTTGCAAACTGCTTCTAATTGACACTAGGAGGTGGTGTGTTAGATTTATTTTTACTTGACTAATTTAGTTAAATATTTACTGGAAGAATTCAAAAAACGCTTTACAGATGACACTGGATTAAACATTTGCAGTTATTTCATCAGTGCTAAATGATTTGTGTAGCTATTTCATTGAGCAGGTCTAATTCTTTCACTCTTTTGAGCAAGCACTTAAAAATTTAGAGCAACACTGTTCTTTCATTGAAAGTTATTTCATAATCTTTAACAGCAAAAATGAGCTATTAGATTTCCATATCATCCAAAAAGGAGGCAAAATGTATCTCTAAACAGACTTCTTCTTTGCATAAGAAACATAACTTAAAAATTCAGTATTTATTTTTTAATGTTTACTGATGTGGTTTAAAGTATTCAAGAGTTAAAAGGAAAGGCAGAGAACTGTCAAGGAAATTGAGACTAAAGCTACTACTCTGCTTTATTGCTCTACTGATTATTATGAAAAAGAATTGTTGCTGGAATAGTAAAACTACCAAGGGAAGAGCAATTGGTCAAAAAATGGAAGAAGCACAAAAATGTTCATTGAAGTAAAAATGCTATGCATAATTTCTGCAGTCTGAAATCACAAATGAAGATTACAATTTATAGAAAGAAATATAACAGAACGTAAGATTTAACAAATTCCTTTGAAAATGTGATCTTTAGTACCATATAACTAATTTTGAACTCATCTGATTTTGTTTTTGAAAGCCTCTGAATCGTTTAAAACATTGTATCCTATTATATCTCTATCACTATGCATTTTGCTATGCATTGCTGAAATTATAAAACATATTACTTTACCGATATTGAAGAAAAGTTAAGTAGGTCTTATGGAGTTTTTGAAGACGTAAAAATGTTCATCTGAGAGAGTTGTGGTTACTCAGGCTGGAGAAGACTTTGGGGACGCCTTAACAGCAGCCTTGCAGTAGTTAAAGGGAGCCTACAAAGGACCTGGAGAGGGTCTTTGACAGGGGCGTGTGGTGATAGGACAAGCAGGAGGGGCTTCAAACTGAAAGAGATCAGAATTAAATTTGATATTAGGAAGAAATTCTTCACTGTGAGGGTAGTGAAACACTGGAACAGGTTGCCCAGAGAAGCTGTGGATGCCCTATCCTTGAATCCATTCAAGTATGGTAGCAGAGAACAAAATATGGAACAGGAGAGAGTCTATCCAAGTATGATCCTATCCTATGGATATAAACTTTCCTTTGTGCACTTTATAGTGTACTACAGATGACCTCTTATGATTTTCTGGTTACCATCTTACTGTATTTTCTCCGTATCCTAGAGTAAGTTCATCTGATTATTTGGGCTGATTATTAATTTATGTAAATTAGGGCTCATATCATAAAGAAAGAAAATTTTCTGTAGAGGAATGATAGACTGCCAAAATGTCTTTTTTTACAAAAAGCACTTTTCATATTTGTAACTTCCCTTGAGCTGTTCTTAGCTGGTCAACAACAACATTGCCTTCAACAGAATTTGACAATGAATTGTCTGGATTGGTGTTCAGAGCAGAGAAACAATAAGGAACTGGCTTAGGAGGTGCTTCTCCTTCAGGAAAACCTGCTTCTTTCAAACCTGCGTAGGCAATTTTTAATGCTCAAGCTGTTTCTTGAAGACCTGAGACTTTTGCCTCTTATGTAAATTTTCCTGTTCCTTCTGACTATGACAGCTAATTTTGAGTACCTCAAATGTGACTGAAGTTTTTACTTGTGAAAAAAACAATCTTAGGTAGAAACAGAAGGCAATCAAAATGGCATAGAAGAGTATGCATCCTTTTTCTTTACAGTATACCAAACTCTGCCCACTGCTGTAACAAAGGGAAAGTGAGTTATTATGCTGTGTTAGCTACCTAATCACAGATGGGGTCTAGTGTAGCCTTTGGGAAGTCATTCACATCCTTCTACAAAGTTCTACAATAATCTCAGTAGGTGGTAGCAGGTCCTACTAAATAAAATTTAGTGTTATTTCAGGATAGCATATTGTTAAGCCAGCCCCATAGGTCTAAAAGTTTGGCTAAAAGCCTCTCTGCAAGATCAGAAAGTGGACTGGTGCTCTTTAGAAAAGAGGATGGAAGTTAGCTGTTTCCTGGGAGGCTATCTCAGGTGAGTGCAGTTACTCTCTCTCAGTGTTCCAGAGTTGTCTCATGTCAAGAGCCACTGTTCATTGAAACAATAATGGGCAAAAAATCCTCTGGAGACAATTAATAAAAAAAAGCATTGTGAGAGCTTCCTGGATCATGGGGAAGAAGACACGGATCTTGAGGAAATATGGGGCTAAAGAGACATTAAAAAAGTTAATGGAGGTGACCTGTTATTTAGGGTATGTCATAGTAGGGAGAAATATTTTAAGACTTGATACTGCCTGAAGAGACATGGAACAGAAATATACCTTTTTGTTTTCTCTGTACACTGCTTCAAAGAAATATTTGAGTTCATCTCTAATTTATTTCTTCTAGCGTGAGTGGCAANGAGTGGCAAGAACTTTTGGCTGAGATTAAAAGGAGTAACAATGAAGGAGTTATTTGATCATTTAAAATTAGCACATATACTGTTCAGATGTCATTTTGCCAGAAAGTTTACTTCTGTAACTAGAAATGCAGTACAACTGGAAAAGGGGACAGTGACTGCCTCTTATCAGTGAAATAAGGTGAATATTTTAATCTTTGCCAGTATTTTTGTCTTATGAGTTTTAACACTATGGAAATGACAGCGGCACAGCTAATATTTAAATTTAGATGTGCAGAATTTTATTATTGTGGTTTATGCTCTATCCACACATTGAAGTTCAGACACTTACTATTAAGGGCATTGTTTTACCTAAAAAATTAATTTCATACACTGCTAATGAGATAGCCCTGAGGAAAGATGGGGAATTTGAGCCTTGTAAATATACAATAAAATACATTCCTGCAAGACCTACCAAACCTGAAAAATTAATAAACATGATTCAATTCAGCATTATTAAAAAATATTTTAAAGTAGTAGCATTTTGAAAATGATATAGGTTATTTTCTTGCTAAAAGTTATCCACTACCTATTGTATCAGAAATCAGAGAGTATCTTCAAAGTTGTCCTTTCCGCACGCATCTAAATGACAAGGATTTACAGTGACAGGATAGTTCAGTGATTTGGGCATAAAAGATTTGTTTCACTGTCTCCTTTAGAGAGGTGCTCTCTTCCTTCTCTGGAAAGCTGGTGTATAATGTTTCTCTTTTTCACTTGAAATAAGATCTTTTTATATTGAGATATGTTATGGCAGTGATTGATATAAATACATATGCACATACACATTAGAAATGCTGTTCTCTAAGCTACTTGCAATTCCTAATTTTTCAGAGCAAGATTCTCAAGCTGGAGAGTGAGTGAGTGCACTGAGCATTTCAGTGTATAAACACTAAAGGGAACTGGGAGAAATTCTAGGGTCATTGATTAGGGACAAAATAGGAGAACACTTGGACAGGTGCAGACTGGTCAAAGACAACCAGGACATTTATAAAGGGGAAGCCATGCTTGTCAAATGCTATTAACTTGTTTGAGGAGGTGACAATGAGAGCTGACAGGGGTGAAGCAACAAACATAATCTGCTTGGACATCAAGATGGCTTTTGATACTGGCACACTGAAGAGCAGATACAGGGTTAGTAAGAATCTGATGATAAAGTGACTGATAGAATGTCTCTAAAATCTCTTAAGACTCAGTACTGCTGACATATCACAGCAAAACATGAGAGAAGATGTAAAAAAGTGATGGATATAAATGAGTTTGATAGGGATTTTTCACTATAAAAAAGAGGATGGATGAATTAGAAAGTTTGTGAAGGAGGGAGACAGAAAAAGAGGAGCAGTGGGAGAGGAAAAGAACTGACCTGTTCATTTATTTCTGAAAGAGAAAATGCCTTGAAGATTAGTCTGTGAAAGATCACTGTAGAAGACAGGAGCAAAAACACCTGATATATCCCTCTATATTTGTCCATATCTGCCCTTCACTTTGTTGCAGACAGGAAGTGGTTGCTGAAGTGATGATTTGCAGTACATGCTGAATATCTGCTGGGAGCAAGACTCCTAAGAGCTTTGTGTTGAAAAGGGCAAATTTGAGGGTTTATTCCTATATAGAAAGTAGCCCTGTGCTTGATACCTTCTCATTATTTTTAATGTAGAATAGAAATAGAAGTGTAGAGGATCCGTGACTCCAGCTTCCTGTACAGTCATTTCTCTGGATGTGCTCACATTCTGTTTTGTGTGGTAGTATTTGCCTTTCATCACTTTCCATTTGCTAAGAGAAGCAAATAGAGTATTTAACAAATAGGTACCAACTAAAATAGGTCTCAGGTGCAAAAAGTTAGTGAACTTGTTTTTGAGACAAAATTTGATGTTTGAATGGATAACTGTATAGAAA
>VZTT01021020.1:25611-43033 GCA_013400855.1 Buphagus erythrorhynchus
TGTACTGTGGCTATCACAAAGGAAGGAAGGAAGGAAGTTGTTGCTGAAGTGCAGCCTCGTTTATTAAAAATAGCTTGCCAATGCCATTGATTTCTCCTTTCAGTTAAAGTATTTAGATAAAGCTTAGATCCAAATGAAAGAACAATCTGGACTGACACAGCTGAATGAATATACAACCAGCTTCAGACAGCAGCCAGAGAAACTGGCTTCTCAGCGTGGCTCTGAGGAGCATGGATCAGGTGGAACTGTGGTGGCCAGAGGCTGACCAACTGAGCAGCCAGCCAGTTTATTTGTGAGCATGCTAATATGCTCAGAACTGCCTCTTGCCATCAGAACAAAGAGGTGGGATGGAATATCAACAAAATTTACACGATACAGATGGTGACTAAATAAACAGCCCATTACAAAACCTCACTGCTTCAGTGGCTTTTGTGTTGGTCAAAAGAGACAGTGGGAAATCTTCAGTTTTGTTTTGAACAAAATGTTTTCCTTAAAGCACTGACATTGAAAAAGAATATTTTGCATGTTCCCCAACAAAATTTATGTCAGAGCCGAGGATTCAAGGGAATGTGATTATAAGTTTCTTAGCAAACAAAGCTTGTGATAAAGCAGCTTAACATTTTGTTGCCAAGGTACATAGAAAAACTTGTATTCTAGCTGTAGATAGCATAAAGCGCTCTTCAGTATCATTACACTTCTGTACCACCATTCTAATTTTAAAAAGTATTTAATGCCTTTTCTATATATTTTTTTTGTACCTGAGCAGTTCAAAATGTTACTAATGAATTAGATGCTGTTGTTGAGCTAGAGGCACTAATACTTCTTCATCCTGTCCCAAATCCCACTTCAATATATAAAAAGCAGCTGCTGCAGTGAAGGGTAGCATGAGCTTTCTGAGGAGAAATGGAAGTAATTCCAAAAGCAATATGTAATTATTGTGCATCTGACTGAATGTTCCTCATTTAATTTTGTTGAAATACATCTTAGAATTTTACATATAGAAAATTAAGTCAAATTATATAAGTGAAGCACAAAAGAAATGAGAAAGTTCAGTGTGCTGTGAGTATACAATGGAGTTCCCATGCACCAGTGCTAATAATAAACAGGACAGAGATTTTTTTACTTTTTTTTTTTTTTTTTTTTTTTCAATGATTAGCNTTTTTTTGTTAAATGACTGAGCTAAATGTTATGAAAAAGATTTATCTATTTTGCAAGAATTTTGTTTCAACTTTTAAAAATATGTTTTGCATATAAACATGTATTTAGAAGTTGTTTTTCAGCCCCTTTCAATTTTCCTTTTCAAAATCTCAGATTAGGCTACTCAAATACCTATATATTCATGCAAGTATTATTTACTTCTTGACTGAAAAACACAAAGTCATTTCTATTTATGAACATTTTTTTGTAATGTGACCTGGCATTTCTCATCACTACCACTTGCAGTCTAGTCTGATAAAATTTAATGGATGTCAAAAATGAGCACAGTATGAAAAATAAATAGACAAAAGAGAAATCCTTTACATGTTAACAAATGTCACAGAAAGATCTCTTGAAGTTAAAATCCCCATGGAGAAAAATCATTTGGTCTTGACCAAAAGAAATACCTCTTTAAGATACATGGCTAAGGGAAATCTTGGAATTTTCTGTCTTTTGAAAAGAGTAGACTTAATTTGTATGTCCTCTCAGACTATGCTTCATCTTTATTAGAGAAATCCTTCCTTTCCAATGGTTTTAGGCAGATTAACTGGCCTAATTGGACCTAAGCTGCTGTGAAGAGAGAGGGAGAAAAGGTGGAGGCACAAGCTCTCCAAGTCCTCAAGTCACATCCTCCTGGTTGACTGGTCTGCTTAGCCAAGCTGAAACTGGTCTTATTGTCATGTTGGGTGCATTAATTGGAGTGCAGACTAATTTGCAAGAATGCTTTAGTGCCCTTTAAAAGGTGATTTAAAATTCAAAGTGATGGAAATTGTATAAAAGCATGCTGATCTGATCATTACCCAGAATTCAGTTTGACATTTCCTCTATTTATCTGTTTTTATTGTTTAGACCTTAAGTTTACTGTGAAAGACTTAGGAGACTGCAACAATTCATGATATTCCCTGGACTAGTTGATAACCCTCCCCTTTTGTAAACTCAGAGAATGTACTTAAAGTAAACCAGCTAAGCACAAAAGTGTCTTGTTTGGGGATGATAAAATAAAGAATACATTTAGATCATGCAATGTAATAATAAATACAGAAATGGATTTCTCTTGTTTCCATCAAATACATGAAAATACACTCTTTGGAACAGTCTTACCAGAGAGAGACATTAGCACCTCATTAACATAGGCTTGAATGGTAGCAAAGATAATGAATTTGCATTTTCCAAGCAAGAGGCCACAAACACAAAATTATGCACTGTTTTTGCAAATTCTATAGGTAAAGAGATATCCATTGCTGAAGTGCACTGTGTTCATGGGTGAAGAGTGGTTTCTGCCAGCAGTACCAAACGGCTCTCTACAACATTTAACAAGATAAAAATATTATTTGCATATGAAATTATACAAGAAGCCTTAAGATGGTTCATGATTAAAGTACAGAAATTAGACTCTCATGCAATACAATAAACATGAAAAATTCCCAG
The DNA here is from genome assembly GCA_013400855.1 of Buphagus erythrorhynchus. Classification (NCBI taxonomy): domain Eukaryota; kingdom Metazoa; phylum Chordata; class Aves; order Passeriformes; family Sturnidae; genus Buphagus; species Buphagus erythrorhynchus. Next base: position 28,237 of record VZTT01021020.1, read on the forward strand.
GGATTTTTGTGTGTTGGACTGTAGGAAACTACAATTGGAACCTTTCCTTTGCATTTTCCTCAAAGCCAGCAAATAGATTTTAGTCCTGACACAAAGCAAGTGATGCTTTACCAAAGCGAAGGCATTTGATGCTATCTCTGAAGTATACTATACTTGTCTGTACCAGAAACTGATAAAACTGGCTAATGCTAGTGCAAAATGCTTGGTAGCCAGTGCTAGTTCCTGAAACATTTAGATGTAATGTCCTGAAAATACTTCTACTTGGAAGTTGCTCCCTGTTACTCTTCTGATAAAGGGAGATTGTGTTGGCAGGAATTTGTGCAGTAATTAGCACATTTGGATTGCAGGCTGCCCTCTACCCAGGTAGTCTCCAAAGCCATTGTCTTTAGTGAAATTGTAAAGAATTTGTATTCCATAATACATGGAATTGTTTCTTTTTGCATGTAGCTAAGTTATTTGCCTTCAACAGAGACACATGAGGTAGGTAACCTTTCTTATTCTGCACAGAAGAGGAAGAGAAATGAGATTACACCTTCTAGTACACCAGTCAATGTTTTCAAATTTGGGTTGAGAAACAAGTCCACATTAGATATGCTGAAGTAATGTAACATTTCTTTAAATAAAATTTTAGTGTTGCTTTTGGATTTTTTTTCCCCCGAAGCTGTAATTTGTTCAGGCGGAATGGTGAGATTAATATCCAGCTCTCTCTAAGACTGTGCTTGTGTCAAGTTTGGGGCACTACCTTCAGATGGCATAGTGAGGCAGAGGCTGACTTAGAGATTAATTCTTGCCAGTAACAATATGTGTGCAAGGATTAAAAGGAGGACATTCAGATCTTAAATTGAGTTTCTAGCCTGACTGCAATTGTCAATTTTAAAAGTGGTAAGTGTAAATATGGAAAGGAAAAGAATGGAACCTCATGGTTCCATAGTATGGAACTAGACAACTGTCATTCTAAAGAGTGACCACTGAAATTTTGGCCTCTGTGTTAGCTGAACCAAGCTAGTACTTGTAAATGTATTACATGCTTTTGACTGTCTTTTGGCCATTTCAACTATATTGCATTTGAGGAATTTACAAGTTCAATTTTTTTTTTTAAATTTGACTTACTATAATGAAGTATTGGGGTTTATTTACTGAAAAAACACTGCCACACTCATAGGTTTAAAGACTTGCTTAATGTAGTGTTGCTTTCCTTATAAAAAAATTTTGCATGTATTTGTTTCTCTATTTCATTTTATTCTCTGTTAAAGTAGAAAATATTTACCATGGTAACCTGGTCTACATAAAATATGCATAATTTGTTCTAAGTCATGGCAATGTGTAACGAAGTCTGCCCCTGAGACATTAATAATGTTTTCATATCCCACAATGTGGTCCCATTGCTAGGTGCACAAGATTACCTGTGGGCCAAAAGCAAAGCATTAGAAAAAGCCTAAACAATTGATTAGTTGTAACATCATACACTGAAGATGGACAGTCTGTATGACAGGTTGTCTTTAACACACTGTACTTGTATTATCACATCGAGTCACAAAAACACCCCAACATGCAGAGCACACCACAATGAGCACCTCAGCTTCTGTTATGCAAACAGCACACACCTACTGTCCTCTCAACGCTGCAAGAGTTTAGGAGAGGAGAGACCAAGGACAGATAAATGACAGTAATGCAACTTAAGAACAGGGCATGTTCTACTAGTAAGAAATTAATGGTAAGAAAAATGTTGTAAATAGATGCACTTACGAGCACAGATAGAGTCCTCTGTAAAAATGACTTAACTCATGCAGTCAGATATTCACCGAATTCTCTGTGTGAAAGGTATATATTAGCTATCCATGCAGTCTGGCATATGAAATCAGCTTTATGTTCTAACGTAGATAGGCATAAGCACATCTCAAGTGCTTAATGTCTAACAAACAGTGTGCAACTCTGGAACCTTAAATTTGCTGTGGACATCAGTAGGGTCAGGACTTTTCTCAGTATGTCTTCTATTAGTAAGAAGGCTTAATATACATTTTTAACTAACTCAGTATTAAAATCTGGACTTTTTTATAGCTGTTTGACCAAGTGGCAAATAGCACTACCTCTGCATTTTCACCTGAGCAGATTGAAAACTGCACATTATGCTGATACTTTCCATGCAAACGCCCCCATGTCTACTTCTTAGCATAATTTGGGAAAGCTAGCTTCTGAAGAAGCTAGTCTGGTACTTAATGCTTGTGCTCTTGGGAGTAGCCTTGGAACTGTACTCTTAGGAACCAAACCCCAGGAGACAGAGCTGATACAGCCAGGCTGCACAGGAGATCACTACATGAGGAATAGAGATGGCAGACACCTTCCTCCTGTGCAGTGCAGCACACAAGCAGAACCACGACACTGGTGCTACAGCTGCTTGCTCCATCTAGTGCACTGCATGTGAGCACGGGCAAGTGGCAAGTGAGTTGATTTAGCCACGGGGAGCTGGACATGCCAGCTCCACTTCCAGAGTCCCAACCCTAAATTGCATAACTGAGCTCTCAGAGTACCACCTTAGAACTCCACATTTTGGACTTTTCTTTTACTTTGTCAATCTGTCTTCCAGGACGTCATCTGCATTCAAAGCCAACAGATAAGAGCTCTTTGCTTGTTTAAGAAGTGCATGTGCTCAGCACTACTATGGCCTCAGAATGCTAAGCATGGCATCTTCTCTGCTGGAGAAAATCTAGAGAACAAAAACAGTAATGCATGTAAGTCATGGGAACTTGACCATGGTTGAACAAAACAGCTTTCATCACACAGAAAAGAAAACAGCTACAGGTACCTAGAAGGTTGGGCCAGGAGAAGAAAAATCATCTGTTCACAACAACCTTTGTAGAAATGATAACTAAAGGAATTAAATTAATTAGGGAAAACCTTCTAATAGTAGGGATAATGAAGGTCTGGACAAGAGTGCAAGAGACGGTTTCAAAAATATCAATTTTTGATAGTTTTTAAGAATGAGTTCAACAAACAATTTTCAGGAATAATACAGGTTTATTTGATGTTGTTTTAGACAGTGGGTGAACTAGGTGACTTTTTCAAGTCCCTTCCAGCAGTAATTTTCTACCATTCTGTGATTTTAAAAGACGATCTGTAGACCAAAAAAAATAAAAACAAATTAATGCACAAAAAGAATCTATTTACTGAACAGAATGTGATATTTCAGAATAAATTAACCAAATCAGCTGTCTGTTTAGTGACAAAGATCATTTGGTGATGAAGGACAAATCATATAAATCATCTGGAAATTAAATAAAGTATTTGAGATATCCATAGTTTTAAATTCCTTATATTTTATGAAAAGTGTTACAAAAAAAGCCCAAAGTATTCAATACTCAGCTACTTGAGGTTGCTTTCTGCAAAAACTAATTAGGTAGCCTGTGTTTCTTGAGAACAGCTTTTGCTCTGAAATTGCATAGGGTTTTTTTGATATTTAAAGTAAATTGTCTCCTATGAAGCAATTACAATATTGATCACCTACTCGAAAAAGAATAAATGTGATTAAAAGAATACATTGTCTCACACTGTGTAGTCTACTATTTCTGCACATGCATATTATGCATATTAAAATACTTATAAATAGCAACCATAATTTAAAAAAGATGAAATATACTTAAAACAATTTACTGACAAAACCACATAATCATATCATATTACATCATATCAAGATCATAAATTCAGAAATATCTCTTTGAAATTCATCCTCTATTTCTCTTACTGTGTTATTTATCGTGAAGCATGGGCAGGAATTTGCAGAGCAGTATGAAAGATAAATGTTAAACATATCAGGTGCAACATTGAATAACATTTTAAAAAATACAGACAAAGACAGGTAGGAGATCATTAGGATGCAATGTCAGTAGCTAATATAATGTGACAACATGTGAAACTGTTAATGCTAATGTCAAGCATTTTGTTTCTTATAGAAATGGAAATCTAATAACTACTTCACTGAGAAAAACACTATGACATCACTTTTTAGCAATTATAGTGCTACCACTTTATGAGACTAATATCAGTAGAAACTTTAAAAACTAATCTGAAAATTTAGTGAAAGTCCATGTGGTGGATTATTAAAAAAAAAAAAAAAGAAATACATGCCATGACAGATTCCCAGTAGTTGCTCCATTTGGTAAACCCATGTGGGTAGGATATTTCAAGATATCTGATATTACTACATGAATGGTGCTAGATCATTCATTTTAAGAGCACTTGTAAAATAAAGTTTTGTAAATGTTTGACATATAATGTCAGTCTGGGCCATGGAAGATCTCAAGGTTTGACAGGAGACATAACGCTAGGAGATGAATGTTGTGTGCCAAAAATTAGCAAGTGCTGTGTTCATCTTGAAAGAGCATAATATCTCCCCCACTTGCACAGTTTTTAACAACAACAACAACAACAACAAAAGGTCTTAAATATATCNCTATGATATCTGAAGGGAATCTGGAAAGATGGTTAAAGTGTTAAAACAGTGTTTGGTAAAGTAAGGGGGAACAGATTACCATGGAAAATATTTTGACAGTGAGGTTTTTCACCTTTTATTTTAAACTGGAAAATTAATTGAAAGCTCAAAAAAAGAGGACATTACTGAAATCTCCAGAAAGTTATACATGGTGTACATTATTTATTAGAATAATACATTTTTTGCATATGGGTTTTGCTGCTAGGGCAAGTACTGAAGTTTTTGAGGTTTTGCCACTACAGATAATAGTGACTGTAATTAAAAGAAAGCCTGTAGAAAGAGAATAAAAATATATTTGTTCTATCGAATATTTGAATTGCTCTTGTGAATTCAGAAGCTTTTCAATTTTATATTCTCATAGAAATAANTACACAGAAATCAGGTATAGCAACCAAACTAACAATATTGACAAGTACTCTTAAAATGTGTCCTCACTAAAATATTTAATCCAGTGTAATAGGCTAGAACCAAAATTAAGCATGTTTTAAAATCAGAATCAAAGAGGTTAAAGTTAGCAGACACTGTAAAGCTGTAATACTGCTTCTTAAATTATTTGAACAGAACATAATCCAAAACCTGTAAAAAATTGGATGGGCAAAATGCAACTTGTGCAGCATGTGTCTATTCCTGTTAGCTGAATTGCCAATGAATATATATATATATATATATATATATATATATATGGATATATTTAAAATACTATGATATCTGAAGGGAATCTGGAAAGATGGTTAAAGTGTTAAAACAGTGTTTGGTAAAGTAAGGGGGAACAGATTACCATGGAAAATATTTTGACAGTGAGGTTTTTCACCTTTTATTTTAAACTGGAAAATTAATTGAAAGCTCAAAAAAAGAGGACATTACTGAAATCTCCAGAAAGTTATACATGGTGTACATTATTTATTAGAATAATACATTTTTTGCATATGGGTTTTGCTGCTAGGGCAAGTACTGAAGTTTTTGAGGTTTTGCCACTACAGATAATAGTGACTGTAATTAAAAGAAAGCCTGTAGAAAGAGAATAAAAATATATTTGTTCTATCGAATATTTGAATTGCTCTTGTGAATTCAGAAGCTTTTCAATTTTATATTCTCATAGAAATAAGAAAAAAAAACAGAGCTAAAGACAGTGGGAAATGTAATTTTTTTAAATTGAATAAAATATTTCAAGAATTTCTAAATTGGTTCAATCTTTGGACAAACTATTACTTTTAGAGGAAGAGGGTCTTCCCCTGAAGAGGAACTACTAGTTTAAGATTAATCAGCTTTGGCACAGAATAGCACAGTCTGTTGCTTATATTGTTCCCATCAGAAGGGGCTGAATTTCAAAATCTGTCAGGACAGAAACAAGAATATCTATTCATGCATCACCATTAAATGTTTTAAGGATGGAGCAATTTGCTGTAGTGCAGAGAAGGTACAGCTGAATGTACAGGCAGCCAAGTGGATTTTGTGCTGTAAGAACTCTTCTCGTGAGCGTGTCAGATCCATCTGCGGCCCCGGGGCAGACCCAGGCTGGAGCAGGGGGATGTCTGAGAGGAGGCTGTGACCCCCTGGGAGGCCTGGGGTGCTGGAGCAGGGTCCTGGCAGGGACCTGCAGACCCTTGGAGAGAGGAGTCCACACTGGAGCAGGTTCTGGTAGGACTTGTCACCCTGTGAGGGACCCAGGCTGGAGCAGGCTGTGCCTGAAGGACTGCACCCCATGGAAAAATGACCCACATTGAAGCTATTTGTGAAGAACTGTTTCCCATGGGAGCAATGTTGGAGAAGTTCATGGAGGACTCTCTCCTGTGGGGACACCCCACACCAGAGCAGGGGAAGGACTGACTCCTCTCCCTGGGCAGTGGCAGAAACAACGGGTGATGAACTGACCTCAACCTCCATTGCCCCTCTCCCTGTGCCACTGGGGGAGGAGGCAGAGCTGGGAAGGAGGGACGGGTGGGGGAAAGGTGTTTTTAAGGTTTGTTTTATTTCTCATTATCAGGGTCTGATTTTGATTGGCAATAAATTCAGCTAATTCCCCCAATGTGAGTCTAGTTTGCATGTGGTGGTAACTGGTGAGTGATCTCTTCCAGTCTTTATCTCAACTCATGAACCTTTTGCTATATTTTCTGTCTCCTCTCCAGTTTTGGAGGGGAGTGACAGAGTGGCTTTGGTGGGTGTTTGGCATCCAGCCAGGGTCAACACACCACATTAGGAAAATCAAAAAGTCATTTTGAGCTACCTCTCTCCCCAAGTTCTCTGTCTTCTGCAAATATCAAAGTTCAGGGCATTTAGAGGTGAAAATCAACAAGGGGAATTTTCCTTGTAACAGCTGCAATTCCCTGTCATCAGTGGCCTTTCTCAAGATGTGATTCTACCTTTAGTTTAGTCAGAATTTTCATCTTACTGTAAAGACTCCTACCAAAACCTCAGTTCTGACATAATCTGATTAGAATCCATCTTGTCAGAAAATGTCTGAACACCATTAATGTTCATTTCTTAGGCTACATTGAAGAGAAGCTGTCCATGTTGACTATTCCCATTATGTTCCTCAGTGTCAGGTGCATGAAATTTGCCAAGTTTGTGATTTGAAATATCATATGTTTTATAGGCAAAAATCTATTTGTAGGAATTTTCTGCTAAAATACTAGATATTTCTAAACAAATGTGGAGGGTTTTATTAGCCTTTTTTTCACTATTTTTGTGTGTAAAAAATTATAGCTTACAAAGCAAATGCTGATGATTGACTTAATTTCATTGTCACAGATCCATCTCTTAAATGATTCCTTGAAGCTGATCATCTTTTTACGGTAAAGAACCTGAACACTTACTACATTCTTAGATGTGATAGGAAGCCATACGCACAGGAGGTTGAAAAGAGCTGTGAATGAGCCAGGCATCCTCATCCAAGCAAGAGTTATTCATTGGTCTTGGCATAGACTGCAGCAGCCTACGCACTGCTTTAATTTATGCTAAATGGCTGTTGACCCACAGTGTCAGTTGGCAACTAGCATTGTGCATTCTGTCAAAATCTCCTGTCTCCAACAATTCATCTTTCTAGGGTGAGTTGACTAGTAGGGTGAGTTGACTACTTTGTGCCCATTGCCCAAAAGAAGGGCAGAAGGCCGAAGAATCCGTTCTCATGAGTTTAAACCACTATTTAAAATAATAATTTAAAATATTAAACCATATATTTTTATGCAAGAAGAAAAGATGTTTAACATGAATAATATTTAGTATATGAAGTGATTAATTGAAATAAATTATCCTTTGCAGCTCCATAAATTCAGTCCAGTAGCCTGCAGTAAAAACAGCTCTGAATTGATTTGTAATGCAGGGAAGAAATTAAGTTGGTTTTTTCATTGAGAGAAGATTTTTTCCTTTGTGTATGTTAATATATGTGCCAGAACTCACAGATTTTATCAAAAGCTTGGACAAAAATATAAGTTGCAGCCATGCTACTGAAGAGTATGAGCAGAAGTGGGATGTACTATACAGTCCATATTTATACACCTTGAAAGTAAATTCATGGCTCACACAGTTGTCTTTGCCTGCTTGATTACAGGAGAAGTCATCAATTCCTACCTCCAGAGAAGTAAAGTAAAGCCTAACATTTTGTGTATCTTGGTTAGAGATCTGGTCCAGGTATGGACTGTATGAGTGGGAATAATGAGGGATAAGATCATTTTACTTTCACTTGTTCTTTCATTTTCTTCCAAGTCTTCTGTTTTTCTCTTGAAGTCCTGCTGTAACATATTTTCAAATCCAAAAGCCATAATAAATTAATCACCAAATACAGAAGTCCATCACTAACTCCTACATGTTAATGTAGGAAGACAATGGCAGCATTCTGAACTTAAAGAGGTTATAAATGCTTTATTAATGTTTACTAAGTGATTTCAAAATGTTGCTATATACTTTAAAAGCACATCATAAAAGAAATTATAAACTTTTCTATCAAAGCATTTTCAAGGAATTCTATTTTTAAGGCCTTCTTAAGAAAAGTGAGTTAAAACAAGTAGGATAAACTACAGCCAGTCCTGCAGGCACCAACATGTGACTACTCAAATGAACAGTCAGTAGGTAAAAGTATGGACATGCATAAGCATTTATAGGGAGAAGAAGCCAAGCTTACTGTGTAGTTCTATTAAGGTGGATTAAATTTTTGGGGAATTATTTCATGGCATCTGTACAACATTTCAGAAGAGAAAGAATGTATGTGTAATCTTGGTATCTTCTATAATTACAAGACTATATTTGCAATTCTTTAGCACATAGGCATTTAGTATGCAGTTTGCCCTTAAGGAGAATGAAATGTAAAAGAATATGTAGCTATAATAATGACCTTGTGGCATTTAGGCACAACCTTTAACCTTGAATCCCAGTGGTAAATGAGCTCATGACAACCACTGTGCCTGAAACTGCCTTGCTGCTCTTATAGTAATATTACTCTAGGGGGGAAATGTCTTTTCTAGTGGAAAGATGAACTTGGCAAACTGAAATGTTAAATGATAATGTCAGCACTTTCATCACAGTTGTGTGGTTTGTGTTAATACTTGTGTTTACCAGTCAGTTTGAATTTTGCCTCTAGTCTAAACGATTTATTACTTCTATTCTCTCAAATTGTTTCTGCGCTAATTTTAAAAGTAGATTCAAAAAACACTCTTTGATTTTTGTGAAAGATAGTTTTTAGTCAACTGGACATATTTTTTTTCATTTAACAGACACTGAGATTTAGTCATCAATAAGAAGCAGAAAAACTAAGGACATCAATAACCTGGAATTACCAAAAATAACAATGCTAACAACCTAGTCATTAATGAGAATTACTAGTCTTGTTGCTATAGAAACAAGACTGAAGCAAATAGAAATTATGTGTAATTTCTCATTCCCAAAAGTGGCACATATTATGTCATTACCATAGTAATGATATTATTACCCCAAATGTAATAAACTTGAAAGCTACTTACCATGAGAGGACACCACCACACCTGAAAAAGCTGACATGTACATTCTGCTGTTCCTCTTCATCGAAGCTCCACAAAAAAAACCCTAAAAGTAAACTGACAAATTTATGAACCAGTGGAGATGGTAGAGTCATCTCAGGACACTTGCCAAGAGTTTGCTCTTTTCACTTATGGCAAACTCAAATTTAGCTGTCAATCATTGTAGACCACAAAAGGAGAAAGGTAAAATTCAGTTTAGTCTGCTATGCTTTTTTGGTGAGATCAGTAGTAATTGTTGGCTCAAACTGGAAAACAAGACAAAACTTCACTCACAGAATCGTTGGCCATTGCCACTGCAGACACAACTAGGAGAAAGGAATGTGTTTGCATGTTTACTTTTCCTCTAGCTATATTGGAAAGCTTAACTGAGGGTTTCTGTAGGAATGACAATATATGTGTGATAGATGTGAAATGTTAGATAAACATAGGAAATGTTTTCTGAGAGTGGGAATAAAAAAATCTCACCTTGACAAAGAAAACACTGGAAACTTCTCTAGCAACCACAACTAGCCTTACCATTCCCCATCAGGTTTGTTTTTCCACTTGAGATGAAGTACTCTGGAGGTCAAATATTTTGAGGATGGTGTCTTCAACTATTATTACTATTATCTTTGTGTCCTATCTGTAATCACTTTTCCACTGTTGTGCTTAGGATAAATCCCCTTACATTAGGAAGTAGCAGTAGAGTTACTGTGGCTGAGGTCTGGCAATGAAGTTGCCTCACAATTAACACAGGAACAAAGAGTATTCATGCATGTGTTGTCATTGAGTCATTCATCAAGTGACTCAGGCAGTGGGTTTTCTGTTATTCCATTATTAATTTTTATTGACTTTTTATTGTTCTAGGACTTGACACACACCTATTGACATAAAAATGAAAACAAAAGTCTGTATTGTCTGACCGTGAAAATCACAAAGCAATCACAGGGAAACTGAGAGTTATCACTCCTAGCTTCTGCTTCTCCTCATCATCACCAGTTAATCAATACTGTTTTTCTTAAAGATAAACCATTTTTTACTGTGGAGGTGACTGAGCACTCTCACAGACAGTGGAGTTTGAAAATACTCAAAAGACATCTGGACATAGTCCTGGGAAACCTACTCTGGGTGACCATACTGGAACAGGAAGGGGTTGGACAAGATGACCTCCAGATTACTCAAAACTAAAATTATCACTCTGTGATTTCTGAGATTTCTAGAAAACATGAGACAGTAGTTGATTGCCTATCTAGGTTAGCCTTTTGGGGTGTCTCAAAATGTGGTAAATAATATCTCTTATTGATTCAAGTTGAAAGCTGTTATTGTTAGTTTGGTAAATCAGGCTGATCACGAATATATGAACTCTTTTTTTTTTGGCACAGAAAGGTGAACAGACCTTTGCCCAGAAACTGATTGCTTGAGGCTAAAGGCACAAAGGCAAGCAAGCCTCCAGAGCTACTTAAAGGCAAGAGTACACAAGGATTTTATGTCCCTTTAAAAAGTTGTGTGAAACCACATTTGCAAGAACCAGTAATAAAGAATAAAGAGAATAGAAATAGAATGTCATAACTGATGAATTCCTGAAGATATTTTAACAGTACCCAGCCGAGTTTACAGTGTCATTGCTTCTAATAACAAAGTAGAGCTGCTGCAAGAAGGGAAAGAAACCCAGGCCTCATTCGTGTTGTCCATTATATTTGCTTGCTGTATCCATACAGCTTAAGAAAATCTGCACTAAAAAGCCCCAATATGCTTAAGGAAGTGATAAGCAATACAGTTCCAAATGTACATTCTGTTTATGATATTAGAGAAAAGTTACACATTCAGGTGTTTTCTGTTAAATTGTGTCTTAAAGTGACAGAAGATTTAAATGTGGCTAGGCATAGTTCTTTATTTATATGCCTCTATTAGAAATGTGCACATTCTGCTTTTACCAAATACAACAAATTTAGCAAATGTCTGACCTTGTGCCTGCAGTGTGAAAGGCTTCTCAGTTTCTAAGGCAGTACAGATGATTACCTATAGACTTTACATACACAGTAGTGTTGCATCCCTCAAGCTGTATGCTTAAAGTTCATGCAAGACAGCTTTTGTTGCAGTGCTGTGTTGATCTATCAAAAACTGCAAATCATCTTCAGTAGTAGCTCTGCCCCTGAAAAGCAAAGGGGTAGAATGAATGAGAAAAATGTTAATTTTGCTCAGAGCACTGTAAGGGAAGGAGCCAACAATCCAAACCTTGAAGAAGCAAATGGTGTTTAGAACTCACTGTGCATCACTGAGTTACAAAAACAAGAAGAGGCATGATGAGTATATAAGCATGAACGGAACTTGGAAAAAAGCCCTAATGACTGACAACAAGAGTAATTTTAATGATAATACTCCAGCTCCGGTGCGAGTTGCATGAAGATATGTACACACGATATTCTTCTGTCACCATTTTTGGACATAGTGGCTAGCTAATAATTAATGAAGCAGAAATTCATGTCTAATGGCATAAACAGTCAGTTATTCCTTTGGATAAAAATCTGAGTTTGATTGACTCAGATACACTGTTTGCAACCCATAAAATCACAGTCATGAACAATAATTGATTTGTTCACCTCCCTAGCTGGCAAAACTGTATACCGAGAAACACTGAAGTTGGTACGTGCCTCTTATGTACAGTTTATAAAGTGGATTAAGGTCATTACCTGTATTTATGGATCATATGATAACCTTACATTATTTAATAATGCATTTTTCAGGGGAGAAAATCTTGAGAAAACATCACTGAAATTACAAGAAGCATCCAGAATACTTGATTTTCTGCTAACGTGGGTATTTCACTAACCAGCTACATCTCTGGGGACACATCTGAATTTTTTCACTTTGCTGGTTATGTTGCAGGGTCTGGTTAAAACTATGTTCTGATATTCTACTCTTGTTGAGGCTTTTCTGAAAATACATGTATGTATGTATGTATGTAAATCACCTGATTTCTTACCTGATGTTTGAAATAATATATTGCCTTCTGAAGCTTTTACAGATGAGTTTAAGTAGCAACTTCCGCTTTCATCAAATAAATGGATTTAAGCATGAATAAGACTGCGATCTATATGAGTATCTTACTGATGCCAAGAGACTGCAGCAAATGAACCAGGAAGTCTCACCTCTATGCAAGATACAGCTGAAGGCATGTAAATACTTGGTTTTGATTGAGAAATCAATCATTCATGATCTGATCCTCTAGCTCAGACAGGGCCAGTTTACTCTTCTTTTACAAGCATGTGCATTTGTGCTCTATAAAGGTATTTAATGCAGAGTGTGAACATATCTCCTCCTTAGGGCAGAATGTATAGCAGATGCAATAAGGAAAGCAGTTGCAGGCCAGGAGAAACAAGAATATGTGTTTAAAAGGTGTGGCTTTATTAGTCTTAGCCACATATGTCAGTCTTGCAAAAGTATTACAAAATTTTAACCATGCAAGGCACAAAAAAGACTTGCTCACCAGAGTTTTGAATGAGGAGGAGAGACATAATGTCATTGTGCTTATCAAAGAAAAAACAAACCCACAGTTTCTGGGGAGAATGTCTTTTACATCTTCTGTATCTTCAAGATTTTCAAGTCAGTGCCACAATTACTGAGATTGCAGTCTATTATTCTGATGTTAGGAAATACCAGTTGTACAGCTGCACACTGAATGTGAATTATATTCCATGGTGTAATGCATTGTTATGCAGGCTTTAATTATAGGATAATTGACTGGTATTTTCCACAAAATTCTGACCTCATTTACTTTGATTCTAAATATTTGCAAAACTGGCTTTGACATAATCATGAAATATCTATGTTAGTTTGAAGCATATGACCTGAAGAAAGACCTGCCTGACTGAAAAAGTTTATATTTTCTGGCTGTATTCTTTGAGTTAAAGCATTATTACACTTTTTGCAAACCTGTGTCTGCCTATACCCTTAGAAGATGGTGGTAACAAAGAAAACCCCTCTTGTTGGAACAATTGTCTTGTCTTTGGCATATGAAGAATCTTGTGTGTTTGCATAATGTTTCATGTTAGTACCAATGCCCCAGTTTATGACTGAGGCACACAGGCACTGTCTTAAAGAGGTATTACTTTTAAATTTCAGTCTTATTTTGTATCGTAGATAAATTCAGCCACTTCATTATATGGCTTTTAAATGTATGCTTTCCTTCAGTCTCCTAATATAGCAGTTTTGTAAATTTTTTTATTGAAGTTGCTATTCAAATTGCAGAGCTCATTCCTTTCCCTGTTTTAACACATAAACTAGAATTATGAGTTTCAGGAGTCTCAGTCATGAGCACTGTCATTAAATGAAAATAAAAATCAGAATCCATTTCTGGATGTGACAATATTTAAAACTTCCTTTATGCTATTAACTAGAGGAAGCTATTGAAAAAAGAATTATTTTCACATGTATCTGTACAGATTTCCAAAATGAAAGATTTTTGCTCAGATATTGGTTTCCAACTATGAGAAATATGCCTATATATTTTGAAGATTTGTTCTTTAATGATTTGTTCCCAAGTTTTTCAATTCTTGAATTTTCTTCTCTTTGCTGTTTTTGGTTGGGTTAAATATTTCTGTTCTGCAAATATAATATTTCACATTGCTGAGTAGATAAAAATACATTTTATCTGTAATAATAGTCCTTAAGTCAGCAATATTAGAAGTTTTTTCATATTGGTAGTCAGAACTGAATTGCTCTTAAAATATCCTCCTTTTATTAAAGACACAAAACCCACCCTAATCTAGAAGAAGCCAAATACTATAAGACAACTAGCCAGATTAAGATTTTTTTTTTTTTTTAAGTTGGAACTCAGGATGACAAGTAGGCTTGGAAAGAAAGGAGATTAAACAAATCTTATTCCTTACAAGGAGTCAGGAAAGCAAGTAATCACAGTGACATTAATAAAAAGTCACATTTGAAATATAGTTGAAAGAGCATGTAGCATAGGCTGGCTGTTCTTTTTAAGAAGGCAAATACTGAAGAAAAGTTGCAGTTTTCTTATTTGAAAACTAGGCAGAGTCTCTGTAATTGCTCCCCACTTTAGGTATATTGAAATTTCTTTCCAGGTTTATTGCAAACAATTCACATTTATTGAAGTAATGTCTGTTTATACAATACTTCATATTGTTAGAGTGTCAAAATACTAGATAGATTTTTGGGTCACAGCTGGAAAGACATTGACTCTAGAAACTTGTGGCATTTTCCCATATTCCACTGACCATTGCACTTTGTCTGATTTTCACATTCTTTGCTTATATTTTTTTCTCTTTCAGAAAAACTTTGGAATCTTCACTTTTTCTGAGTTAGAGCCCTCTCATAC
>VZTT01021021.1:4193-34292 GCA_013400855.1 Buphagus erythrorhynchus
AACTGGAAGGCTGTATTCCAAGGCAGGTATAGTTAGAAGAGATTTATCTCACTCTGGGTAACTACTGGGCAGTAAGGAGAATGATGTATTCACAAGCATGGCTGCTGAATCCAGCAAAGTGATCCAGCCACATCAGTAGCAGAGCCCCTTTGCTTTTCCATGCACTTTTTTTTTTTATGATAGTAAAAGGTACCTTACAAAGGTGCCTTTTTTTTTACTATAAACATTCATGTAAAACTGCTTATGTGTGAATGTTTTTGCATGCCAACAGAAGTGTTTGTATGCCAACACTTACAAACACTTCTGTATACAAAAGCTCTTTCCTTCTCTTTTTACCCTTTTCCTACTTTTTTCTCATTTAGAACAGTGAAACAAAAGTAAATCTATAAGGCAGCAATAAAACTGATTGTTCTTTTCATATTTACTGGTCTAGAATCTAGAGCTAATATACTTGTTTAATATGATCCAGAGTCCAGAATTTAAAAGAGTCATTATTTTCCATGGGATTTCAATCATTTACTGGCTGAAATACGTTTTCTTTGTCTGAATGTGACAGAAAATACAAACTGTAGTACAGTTGTCAAATAATAGAAGGGCACTGCTGAATGGTAGAATCATAAGCCCAGTTGCTACTTGAATAATTAGGAAAACTGACATTTGAATAATTAGGAAAATTAAAACATTTATAAAAAGCAGCCTGCTACCTGCAAAATGACAGATAAGGGTAACAAAAATTAATTAAGTCACCATGTTGAATGATGATGTCCAGTAACAGTAGTTTAAGAATTTTTATGTCACATTAAGAGAGTTGTTGCAGTTCTATTCTTGGTGTTCCTAATTATCAATTTGAAAAATAATTTTAAAAAAACCAAAACAAAAAGCCAAAAAAAGCACCAGCAAACAGAAGCTAATTTTTGTATTGCTGGGACACAAAACAAGCCAACAATAGCAGTGATTTACTGCAAATAGACATGGAGAAATGTCAGTTGGTGGTAACAGGGTCCCATGGTGATCATCACAACAGATTTTCAGCTCCTCTTTTGGACAGATTTTTTCTGTGTGGCTATATTAGCTCATATTTATATTAGAGTTTGGTGAGCTGGAAATCCATGGATTCCACCTAATTAATGCACAAATTTATTTACACAAAGAACACTTTGACAACTTTTGAATACTTTTTATAAAAGCTAGGGTAATGCTGCTCATTGTCAGATATGTGAGTCAATCTCTGCAAAAGTTAGTTAAACTAAGCAACAGTTTTTGAACCCAAAAATAAAAGCATTTGTCCAGCATTAGGTCACATCAGAGCAAAACCTTTTTTCTGGACTAACTGAATCCTGGGGCTGAACTGAGCCATCACGTCAGTAGGAGTTGCACCTTCATATTTCAAAAATAAAGTGTTTGTTATTGAATCATCCTAGAAGCAGACACTGTACTGAAATCATTACTGAGAAACCTGGTGTTGTAATGGTAGTATTGATGCCCATTTTAACATGGGATGTTTCCTTCTAGCATGCAATCTAATTAAATTCACATATGAGAAATGCCTTCTAAATTGAGACAGTTCTCTGCCCACAGAATTAACATAATTTTTTACCTCAGAGGTGAACTGAAATGAGAATAAACATTGAAGCTGCTCATCTGCTCAGCTATTTCCTTGGTGAACACTATCAGGACCCCAATAATATTAAAAGAAATCTGAAGACATTTATGCAACCAGAAGTTCCTCATTTATTTAACTCCAGAAAATCCAAAGGCTACTGTGCAGTGCTTCCCATCCTGCTTTGTATCTGTTGTGACAAGGTAAGGCTCTGGCTTTTTTTTTTCACTTCAATAGTTACAGTTACTATTATATATTTCACTCTGGTGACTTGAATTACATTTGGAAAAACTATTTTCTGCACATATGTATGCCTGTACTAGCACAGAGAGAAATACTTTTAAATGAGGAAGTATTTGAACTGGTTATAGTAATTAAAATACAGAGAAGAAAAATTAAACTGCATGTGACATTGCTATGGAAGGATTATGGTGTCAAAAGGGAAGGACATAAATCACCATAAGAAAGAAAAAAGCAAGCAACATATTATTGATAGTCTCTGTTTCATACAAAGGTGCCCAAACACATGTGCACACATATTGTAACTTACTGGACATGTTGTAACCAGCAAATAAGATTTAAAAAAAAAATGCCTTTGACTGCAAAGAGAAGTCCAGAAAGAAAATGGAATACTTGTGAGATTGTACTTTTGGCACTTGGCATGTGATTTCCACCCTGGATATCCATAAAAACCCCAAAAACAAACAAGTTTTATTACTTTAAGGACCTCTTAATTGTGTCAAAGTTGTTGGAAGGAAGTTAAATAACAAATACCTATCATCTGAAACCCAGGAAAACCTGAGCGTTCAACAGAAAGAGTCATCCCCTTCAAATTACTTAATTCCTTCACATCCTGTATCCACTGCATATACCTTCAGTTCATTTGACACAAATCTGGAATATATTCTTAGTTAACCTTTATAACCTTGGCAGCAAAAGTGAAATCTCTGAGCCAACATATGACCCATATTGGAGGTTTATTGGTGTTTGAAGTCATAGTACCTACCTGTAATGGTCTCAAGGGAAAAAAAAACAAAAAAAACCTCAATGGGGAAAAAGTTAAGACTGCTCAAAACCTCTCTTGGGGACTTGCAGGGACACTCTCTTGGGAACTGGGAAAGGGAAGAATAGAGCCCTCCACTTCCTGTTTTTAAAAGGGCACAACACCCTAAGTTAATAGCTTTTTTTTTCTTCTTGAGCACCAGTATTCTTTAACATTAGAAGCATAACCATTTGTGAATTTTAAAGGAGGAGGAATACAGGACACAGCCACTGGGGAAACTCCTCTTCCATGTCAAGCAGGTCTATATGTCAGTTCAGGGATAAGGGACACAGACAGTGGAGATTACTTAGAGCAAAAAATGACATCTCTAGAGGAGCCCCCTTCTTGCTGCAGAAGGATTTCAATCTATAGCCAGAGCCCATCCAGGTGATTAAGATAAATGATGCACCAGTCTCCAAATATTTTGTGAAAAGTTAGATTTCATATTAAGGCTTATACCATGGCTAAACATAGAGATTTTATTGAACCAAGAATTCCAATAATACAGGAATAATATTGAAGCTGACATATACATTACCTTTGTGTTATTGATGCTGTGGCTCCTATTTCTTTGCACCTTGAATGTAATGTGAATATCAAATATAAATTCAGCTGGCATCAAGTTTTTCAAATTGAGCACAAGTTAAAAATCTAAATCTTAATTTATTTTTCTAGGTTTTCTATCTTTGTGAATAAGGCAGGCTGCTCTTCAGAAAAACAATACATAGGAAGGTGGCTGTACTTACAATCTTTTTAGAGGCAAGAAAAGCAACCTCATTTTACTCACACCTCCCCAAACATGGATGGAAGCTCCAGTAATTCATAATAATCAAAATATGATTAAAATAGTTTCTCTTTTACTCCTCTCTTGTTAATCTGATAGTTGGGAATGTACCATGCTATTGGAAAGGAATAAATCTATAAATATTTTTTTAATTTCTTGATTTATCAGATGTTAAATACTTTATTGGTATTGTTTAGACTCTATTTATTCATAAATTGATTAGGCATTTCACTATCAGGTCATCCACTTTGAACATTTTAATGAAAATTTATTTGAGTGCTGAAGGTTATGTTTCATTAACATTCAACACATTAATTCACACAATATCTCAGTACAGAATCAAAATGAGGCTCCTAGTTATAAATAGACAAACAGGCTGCAATTAATAGACAGATATAAATATACATATATGTATTTATGGCTTTAACAAAAGAGTTAATATAGATTATATAATATTATATATATATGCACATATACATGAAAAAATATTTTGTACCTTTATACATATTCAATATATTTGCAATATAGTTTTACATATGGCATATGACTACTGTACAGCAATAAATTCATTACATAAATAACCTCTGTGTATATACAAATTATATATGCCACAGACACCTTATATATGTAGCTAGATATGTATATATATTCACAAAATGTATCTACCTGTATGTATTCATGCATTCTAAAATGAGTATCACTTTTCTATCACTGCTAGTTAGGATTTATAGTGATAATGTTGACAGACCCTTAACAAATACAACATGACAAGCATTGAAGTTTTGGGCAATTATACTACACCTCAGGTGGTGTTTGCTGGCACTAAGCCAGTGACTATAATCACACAAAACCTCAAATAATCTCCCTGTGATGTTTTAGTTTTGAGTTCCTTGTTGCTCTTTTGAAATGCTGTGTGATACATGATGATAAGAAAGGGAAATGGCTCTTTCCAAACTTACTGGGGGTATAATCATGGGAATGACATCAATGTTAAAGAGTCCAAAAGGCTCAAATGTCTTCTGAGCTGTAAGTATTTTAATTACCTACAGCAGGATTAATTGATGTCACTGTAGTTTATGCATTTTTCTCTGTGAACTCTGCAACAGAATAGATCGTCTTAAAATGAAATTATTTTATTTCTTTACAGGCAAAAGTAAATTGAGACAAGATTTGGAAAAGCTCTTTAACAGATCAAAACATCTGTGAAGTTAGCAGCAATCAGGCACAATTTCGAGAAATGTTGTTCCTATAGACAGATGACTGATCACTGCACTTTCTTAGGTAAAAATCCAGCCATAACCACGTGTATAAAACATACTGATGAAATGGTGTATTAGGACTAGGCCAAGGAAGGCATCAACCAAATTAATTAGTAAGTGCCAATTTCTTTGCTTAGTAATTAGTTAATACCTAATGAATTCTTTGTCGTTGTTTCCTCTAAAGCCAATTAAATGCTTGAATAGATCTTCCATGTTTAACAAACTAGTAAAAATTATTAATTTATAGCAGATGCATTTTTAATAATTACCAAACAGATGTTCTTGTCACCAATTTTTAATAAACGTTTTAGCAATAATTCAGTATTTAAAATGCATGATTTTCAAAACTTGTTTATATTTATCTGTGTTGCTTATTTTGAACAATTTTATTCACTGTTAGTGATTTGTCAACATACACGCAATTCAATTTTAGCTGCTGGTAATAACTTACTTTGGACTAGAAATTCTATTGTCCTGCAATGTAATTATTTATCAGTAAAATATTAATATTTGGTTAAATATAGGACACAAACTTCAAAGTCCTTGTTTCTGAGGGAACAGCAACTGTGCTTACCCACCTTTTCCAAGCCATTTGATGTGTATGGAAGAATATTAATCTGATCCATTTACACCTTCAAATGCAAAAATTAACCATAACATGAAAACAATGAGACTTCATTTATTTCTACTTCTTTGGATCATCCAATTGTTATGGTAATCAGAAACAAAATCAATATAGATTCATAGAGCAGATAATAAATGTATTTGTCTAAGAACTAACATTTTTAAAAGTTATTCTAAGAAAGAAATAGGTGTGCAAAGCATGCAAATGCATACAAAATAATGAAAATGCATTCAAAATAACGAAAAGGCATACAAAATAATGATATGTATTAGGGCAGATATGTGACCATAAAATCAAGCTCTAGAGAATGCACGTTTACTCTTTTCAGAATAAAAACCTCTGCTAGAACTAAAAATTAATGTGGGAGGCGTTCTACTTTTTGTACTTCCTGAAGGTAAAAGACAGTTTTCTGTGGCTACTCTCAAATTAATAAATAAAACAGGTCAGCTCAGGTTCCTATCTTGTTAAAATCAAATTACTTTGGCGAAAGTGTTTTCCGTCCCGCTAGACGACCGGTCTGCGATTCCTCCTCTGGAAGCAGGGTCACTACCAGGAGCCCATCAGGCCATGGCCAGGCTGTTGGCAGCGAGGTTCAGAGCTGGGAACTAACCTGAGCTGGCACAGGAACAGCTGCAGGTCCCACCAGGGGGATGGCAGGCACAGACCCTCTCCAGCACGGACACAAACACAGCCTTTGCGTATTTCCAGTCATTATTCCTCTTGTGCGTTATTCCTCTTGTGCAGACACGCAGGATAACAAGCAGCAACACACACTGGGAACTGCTTGTTGAGATATGGGAGGGAGGGATGACTGGCAGAAGTTAGAGCTGAATAATGATTCGAGTTAGCATTTTTTTTTTCTGCAGTTTCCCCAACTGAACTATGTGCAAAAAAGGCTAAGTGAGTTAATGCACCGTCTCCAGGAGTTTTTTTGGATACCGCAGATGCCAAAGTTTGTCTTTCATTATACAATTGAGGATTTCAAGGATGTGTCTTAGGCTACAGGAACTATCCCTGTTAGGCTTTCAAGTCTAACATTCCTAAAAAACAGTGAATTTTTTATACAGGTTAGAAAATCTGTGGCTGAAGGAGATGTGTTGTTGAATTAATTGCCAGGTTTAAATACATGTTGAGTATCAAAGAAACAGAATGGCCATGGCCTGAAAAAGAGCTAATTTTGCAAACTCAAATCCTCAAATTTCCCTCAAATGTCTTTCCTTTCAGTTTTTCAAGTTTAGGCCTCATTTTCTTCAAAGAATGTTGTTGCACTCTAACTGTAAATTACTGTCGCTCTAAAAATTATGCATAAAATCCTAGGTGGGACATTGTATTGTCGGTGAAAAGATATAGGAACCTTCAGGAGAGAATTTGTCTTATCCACCTTTAAAAAGGTTATTTTCAAGTGATACTTACTCCTTCTGGACTTGATGACTCTCAGCTTCTCTTTGTTATGTGTATGCTAACTAGACCAGCCTAGACAAATGCCTCAGAGACCAATATGTAACTTTCAGACATGTGAGACCAGAGGAATCACTTCTCACTGGGTTCCTTTCCATTTGTAAAGGAGAAGGACTGGCCTTTTAGCCAGACCTGTTCAAACAATGGGTGTGCATGGGGCTCTTGGACTCACTGGTCTTTCTGGATGGTTGCCTCCTCCACCTCAGAGGTGAGACCCATGACTGGGGAGGGTTCCCTGGGTGTCAATGTAAATAACCTCTTCATCAGCAAGCTTTGGTTCTGCTGGACTAATGGCAAAAGGAATCAAAAGGGACAAGAGTCCCATTTCTCATTTCTTCTCTCCTTTGAATAGGACAAGAGGGCATAGAGGTTATGGAGGGTGGAGGGGGTAGGAAGGGCAAACTTCTGCATCTCTCTGATCATCCCAGAGCACACAGAGAGAGGTTTTCTCAATCCATGTGGAACAACTCAAAGAAAGGAGCGTAGAAAGGACAATTTTTCCCTATTTCCTAGTGTTTTAAAACTTAGTGTAAAAATTGGTCCTTGTTTATATTATATTGTCACTAGATAACAAATTAAGAACATCTATTAAGACAACTTTCAACCTAAT
The DNA here is from genome assembly GCA_013400855.1 of Buphagus erythrorhynchus. Lineage (NCBI taxonomy): Eukaryota > Metazoa > Chordata > Aves > Passeriformes > Sturnidae > Buphagus > Buphagus erythrorhynchus. The sequence goes on from VZTT01021021.1 coordinate 11,572, forward strand.
CCATATAGTATAATAGGTACTGATTGTACATATTGAAATAAAAATGGATGGAGCAAAAGCATTAATAATTTTCCTGTAATTTGTATATACTTTTCATGTATTTTTTTTCCCAATAGCATTCTACAGTGTGTGTCTGACTTTTCAGGAAAAAATGCGAGCATTTAAAGCAGGTATTTGTTTTGTTTTATGTTTTGTAACAAAACTTGCAACTACTGTTTTTGGTATTTCATGGGAAATTGGTGTAAATCCATTAGAAGGCCCACTGTATCCTGCAGTGGGTAGAGATCTAACAAATCCAATTCTCAGCTTACTACATTAGGGAAGCCTCACTTTAAAAGTTAATCAGTGGGCAATGAAAACAGCAATGAGCAGTAGGCTGACTGCAATAGGACCTCTGAGCTTTTTAAATGTTTTCACTAATCAAAGGGAGTCAATTATTTTTCAAGTTGTGCTAAATGTCTAATGGGCTGCCTGAAAGTTTCGGAGACTGAGAGAAGCGTAAAATTAATCAAAATCCTGTTTTAAAAAATGGACGAAGAATTTTATTTTTTCCTGAGTGATGGAGCTCAAAAGCATCTCTGTTTTTTAGAGCTGGGAGTTAGGGAAAATAAGTTTGCAGTTATTGCACACAAAACCAAATTCAAACCACTCAAATTCATTCTGTTCTTGGTCTCTCTAGCCCATTGACTAAACTGGGAAGGAAAAATACTCTAGATTTACATCTTCTGACTGTCCAGACTGAAGACCCATCCAGAGAGGCTCAGGCATCACAGCAAAGAGCAGGTTTAAGCACAGATCTTGTCTCAGGTAAGAGTTAAGATACTCTTGGAGCTGTAAGCCAAGGAGAGTGTTTTGATCCTCCAATTTAGAGTCTAATCTCCACAGTCACTCAAGGGCAGCTCAGAAACATGGGAATGCCAAAAATCATCAGTGTTTCTTGCCTGGTGTCAATCCAAATTATAGGCTGGCATTTCAGGAGCTCACTGGAGAATACACAGGGTTTTGTCTGGGTTTCTCACACACATGCAGGCACACAAAATGTAATAAGACTAAAGAAGGCATTCATTTTTTATGCAATCTTCCCTAGCATTTTTATTGGCAAAATAAATCACAAAACCTATGTCATCTTCTCTTAAAAATGTGGTTTGAGATGCAGCACTTCAGCCTTGATCAACAGGAGGCTTGTGGATGTCCTCTGAGGATTAGCAGAAAGATAAAAATAAGTGCACTGTAATGAAAGAATTTGCAAACTTCCACAATTTTTGTAAGAACAGAAGCCTTTTTTTTTTCCACATTACTTGTCATTTGCTAAAACTACCTGACTTTTTTAACAATTTAAATTGCAAAGACTTTTTTTCCCTTTGTTAAAAACAATCTTATCCCTTGAAAGGATGTCCATAATGATCACAGCAGAATTCATCATCATAAGAAACAACAGCTGGAAAGCACAGTTGTGCAGTAAAAAGATAAATAGGTTTAAGACCTCTTGACTATTTAAAATCTTTGTTTTTTATTTTCTCTAGCATATATTTAACTCAAATGTTTTATGATTATGCAGGAGATTTTATAGCACAGACTTTCTGCAAAGCTCCTCAGAGCACTAAGATGAAATGTATTTCATGTAAGATTATCGAATATGAGACACAGTGAAAAATAAATCACTCCCTCCTTATTTTATCTCTTTCTTCTCCATCTACTCTATTCAATTCAATGTTTTTTTTCTCTTCTGTATCAGGTTTTTTTCTCACAGCAGCTGTGTAAGTCTGTGTGAATTTGAATATTCTGACTTTTGTCCAAAAGAGTGTGATATAAGCTTCAAATTCTACTTCTTGCTCACAACATGAGAGTCAAGTGCCCTCTTAATTTGCATTGTGCTTTGATTTGTCACCCATCTTCCCTCAGTGCAGTAAATTTTTTGCCTAATATTTCTTTTAGGCTATTTTAAACTTTTAATGAATGGATTCAACAAGGCGATGAGGTTTCCAGTGGCATGATGTCTGCATGATGGGTCTAGTGAGACATGTGGATGCAGTGATTTGGTAATGTGATTGTTTTCCTGTGTCACTGGACTAGGAAAAGAGCTCAGGTTTCAAATTAAGCCTTTAGAAAAGGCTACCTAATGATACACTTACCAAGCAGGCGAAGTAGATAGAAAAAAATTTCGTTTTCCCCGTGCTTTGAAAATGAAAACATCTCACACCATCAGTCTTGGGATTAGACAGTCCTGTGCCTGATGAAAAGCTGGGCCAGGTGTCTAGACTGCTGCCTTGCTGCTTTCCAATTGCCCAGGGGTTTTTCATTTTTCAGGAGAGGAGCACCACCTTTCTCAGACCATAAGAAATTAAACCAAACTAACTGAACCTGCAAAATGCAAGACATAGTTTCTGTGGCAACAATCTGCCTTTGACAGCCCTCAGGACCTGCCTTTGCCTCCCCAGAATTATTTACTCTTCCAGCAGCAAAGGTAGCAGAGGTGAAGCACTGGGCAAGTTGCACAGTGATCACTCATGGTATAAAGTGCAGAAAGACAAGTGTAGGAAAAGTTGTATTATGCAAGAAAAGAGGAAAAATAAAAGATTAAAACAGCATTCAGGAAATTATATTACTTAATTAGTCCATAAAGGACTGATAAATTTATAAACACTCTTTTTCTGTGTTGCTGATTTGAAGCATTATATTTTGTAACATTAAAAAGAACGTTGGGCAGACTCAATTTCCTGCTTTGCCCACTTACTAGCTGATTAAAATACACAGAGGCTGTGTTTGTGTCCGTGCTGGAGAGGGTCTGTGCCTGCCATCCCCCTGCTGGGACCTGCAGCTGTTCCTGTGCCAGCTCAGGTCAGTTCCCAGCTCTGAGCCTCGCTGCCAGCAGCCTGGCCATGGCCTGATGGGCTCCTGGTAGTGACCCTGCTTCCAGAGGAGGAATTGCAGTGCTCCTGCCTTTTTCTCTTTGGGGTGGGGCTGTGAACAGCACAGGCACTGTCTAATTCAGCTCTAAGCCAAACTCATTCAAGCCACTCATTCAAGCCTTCTTCCCTCTTTAGTTATTTAGAGCTGCTTCAGGTACCCTTTAGAGATATTTACATGTGATAAATTGAGTTTCATTGGTGCCTTCCAACAAGTAGGAGTCTAATTAATGAATAATACCGGAGCCTAAAATAAGAATGATAGTAATTATAAAAACACTCCACATAAGCATGTAACTTTTGATCATTACAAAGCCATTCTCATTAAATAACAATGTTGGTTATTAAGGAAATTGCAAATAAATTATTTGGTGAAACAATACGAAAAACATTGTGGCAATTTCAAAGTACCACTAGCTTCACTTTTTTTTTTTTTTTTTCAGAGTAGTGCAGAGGGAGTTATCTGGAGAAGAGGTGCATTCCTCATTCCCTTCACACGCTTGCCAACAGACCATAAAGTGACAAATAATGGCATGACCTTGATAACTGGTTGGTTGAGCATCATCTTTCCAAAGACATTTAGCTGAGTATTTCAAATCACACCAGTGGGATCTTTGGTTACTAGAGATGCATATTTCAAAAGCTATTAGAAACTCTAGAAGAAGAGAAGAAATCCTACTAGCCATAATAGCTATGGGTAAAGGATCAACTTTATGAGTTTTAGTCATGGTTTTTTGTAATCAGGGAGTACAAAGTCCTGACTGATTCGCTAAAACGAGGATGAATTATGAATCAGACTACTGAAAAGCCCAGTTGTAATTCTGCAGAGCATTTAAGTGCCCATGAAAGTGTTTTTATAACTACCTAGTGGTATCAATCCAAACCTTTCAGTTTGGATTTGTCATTTCTCAAGGCTCCTTTGGTTATTGTGTGTTTAGTGTAAGACTGTTGTCTGGGATGCTCCATGCTCAAAGGGCTCTCTAAATTCGCAGTGAGGAAAGGAATGTGGGTACGAGCTACTGGAGATTCCCATCCTTGCTGACTCTAAATAAAAATCAACTGATTGGCTCAGCCCAGCCCTGGATCCTGGGACAGGCTGAGTAGGTGAGAGTGATGGAGCTCTTTTACCACTAACATTAGTCTGGGATGTGTTTTTAATTTTGAAAAGTGGCATCGAGGCTTCGACTGATTGCAGTTAGGAATGTATATCCTCTGCTGAAATGACTCCTCCTCATGGAGCAAAAAGGCATTATGAGTATCCTTTTGTTATTTTCTTTATTTAACATTCTCTTAAGCCAATGATATATGTTCAATATCCCCTCTTTGGGTCTACTTAACTTGGACAAAGTAAAGGAAAAAGAAATACATGAAGAGTGTTGCTAAAAATAAAAAAAACAACTTTCTGATAACGGCTCTCACGGGTTTGAATACAGATGTATTATACACATATGAATAGGTACTACATTCATCCATAGCTCTTTGAAGTTTATTGCCAGAGGAGAATTTGTTACATGCAGATGTTTCATTCTGATTCCTGATGTTTCATCAAGCCACATTGTCTTTGGAGATATAGCTGTGATTTTTCACAGGAAATTTAATTACTATGACTATTCCAGCCTGGATTGAAAAATTAATTATAGCAGAAAATTATATATTGGTATTTAGTATAATTTTCAATGTTTCAAGACCTGGAGAGAGACTGCAAAGGACTTGAAAGCTGTGTGCATAAGTCCTTGGCTGAGCTGGTTCCAGCCCTGAGAGACTGATTTCTATCTTGGACCTATTATCTTTGCAGAATATTCACTTTGCTTTTGGCATTTTGTTTATCAGATTGCTTCAGGCAAAATTAGATTACTGACCTCATCAGTTGGAGTTTTGTTTTATTCTCAATAGAAAGCAGTTAGGGCCAACTCACATAAAGGATTGGCAATGAAATTGGCACTGGGAGGATTTTATTTTTCATTTGTTTGGGAGGGGTTTTTTATTATTTTCCTTTTATTTCTTTGGTGAAAGAGTTTTTACTGAGCTATGGGATCTGAGTGAAATTTGAAAGCTGGGTTAAACAGGAATGAAACAATTCAGTTATTTCCTCAGAAAGAGGAGAGGGAAAATGTGCAGTTATTTCCCTTACTGTACATTAATCTGCTGTTGAAGTTTGTGTCTCTGAAAGAATACTGATTATTTTATAAATACTGCAGGTTCTTGGGTTTGGAGTTGAGACAGGCTACATTTTTTCTGCAAAGCAAGACTTACACATATGGAATAACACAATCAATGGAACTGAGAGAATTGTGAACGAGACAGTTGAAATAATTAGAACAGTGCTTCCTTATTCTCTTCCGGTGTTTACTACTTAGATACTCATATTCAAAAACACAACAAATATAGCTTTTTTTAAGATATTGCTATAGTAAACCAAATCCCATTTTCCTGTTTCTGTGAGTGTCCAGATTGGATAGTTCAGAAAGCAGCATGAGGAAGCAAGAGCAACTGTATGATCGTATTTATCCATGCACTCTCTTCTTCATAACAATTAGCCCAGAATTGCCTTAGATCCTGAGACACCATAAGCAATCTGTGCCATCTGTATTGGCAGATAACTGTTAATAAATTAAAGGAGAGCAGGACTAGTACCTGAAAATCAGGAAGAAAACGAAAATATCTATTTAATTTTTTTCTTTTCTCATCCCTCTAATGATGGATGATGATTGAGTCCTTTCAGCATTAAATTATGTTTCACGTGCTCTGAAATGGAAATTCTCTTCTGTGTATCAGCTGAAGGAGAAGTGTCTCATCTAGAGCTGATGTTCCTCCCCTGACACACACATCCTATGGCAGTGGCAACAGAGACACTAAAGTGCTAATCTCAGAATTTTTATCCCCTGCCCTTCTCCCAGACCTGCCAGCCAGCCAACCTTCTCCTGACAGCACAAGCTGTGAGTGCAGCCTGTGAAAATGAGCATAGCATGGAGACAAGTATGGAGACAGAAAGGAAATTTGATGCCAAGGAGTCTTTGAATATGACAGAACTAGCAGTGTCAGCTAGTGTCACCAGCCAACAAACAGCCTTCACGTTTTTGTGCTAACACAAATGACACTGAGATTTCTTATATTTTTGTCTTATTAAGCATCATCTAATAAAAGGTGCTTCTTCAGCATTGGCTAGATTACTTCTTGTTATGTTCAAAATAAGGAGCCATGATCACTGTACTCCAGCCATGGATGGGGGTGAAGAGCTAAGGATGATGAGATGCGTTGGAAACCAATCATTAGAAAATTTATTGAACTATGTCTTGTTACTGGTGGAATGTGGGAAGCTGTGAGAGGAAAAAACTGCTTCTAAGGATGTCCCTTTCAATGTCTGTGCCCATCCTGTGACAGGAGGTGATTCACTGCAGCTTCTTCCAGCAGCAGCAGCAAACCTGCCTTTCCAGAGCTCTGCAGAGATCCAGCCATTGCCCATCTCTTACCTGCTCACCCCAAGCTATGTACCCAGCTCAGATATATTCAGAACTGGAGCTGATTCAAGGTTATAATTAACTCAACACATTTCTACAGTTTGCACTGTTTAGATAAATCTACCTGATATTTTCAGGTGCTTTTATGCAGAATCCACTGAAAGGTCACAGTTTTTTTATCCCACAGCCCTAGCTGATTAACTTCTTTAGCCCCAAGAAGGCTGCTTCATGGAAAATTAAAGTTGCATAAAATAATATTGCCTGACCAGACCACCAATTTTTTCATTTGTTTGTTTTCACAAATATTTAAGTTATCTAATTTTAATGATATGAACATTCTGGAAAATCAATTTAGAATCTGAAAGCACAGAATCCATGGAAACCAGCTTCTAAATTCTGGCATGCAAAGGAAGGAGGCCAAGAGGCCTTGGAAAGTCATCTAGGAAAAAATAAAACAAATTTACAAATAATTCATGCATTCAATGAAAAAATTGTAGTATAGTCTAAAAACTAAAAAAAAAAACAAAAANATCCTACAGCGTGAACAGACTTAGTTAGCACAGAGCATTCATTTCTGTAAGAATACAACATCCTTGTGACTATATTAAATTAGTTCTTCACCTCAGTGAAGCAATTTTCCATCACTTAATCAATCTGTTCTCACAGCAATATCTGTCCTGGGTGGTGATAGACAGAGAAATCTGTTCAAAGCCTTTGTTAGGGGAGCCCAAATATCAGAGGAGGGATTTGCTGGCATGCTGACCATCTCAGGCTGCCTGGGCAGGGATCTCAGATGGTGGTGTCATATGGCCAGCTCACCAGGAAAGGTGAAAGTCAACGAGTTAATCCCGTGGCATCACTGCTCAGGATAATGTCACAGCACACAATCTTGTCAATAAGCCACATGAAGCAACTGAAGCCAGCATGAGGATTAAATAACCTTGATAAGAGTGTTAATACCTGCCTCTTCAGTTTCATCAGTTAGACACAAGCAAGTTTGGAAAGGTTCTTGTCCTGGGTGTGCCTGTTTCCCAAACTTCTGCACCAACACCAGAGCTGCAGCACCAGCTGTACCAGCACCCAGCGTGGGAAGCTGATTGGCACTAAAAAAGAGAATTATCCAGAGATTCTCTGGAAACACCTGGGATGTTACTGGCCATAAACAGAGGCATGCTAACCTTCAGATTTGGATGCTTTTATGACAGTTCAAAATTGTCCTTGGTCAAGCCTCTTGACACTTTTTCTTGTATTTTAAATGTAAGCTTCCACTTTTAGCACGGAGACTCTGACCCCAACTTTGTTTCTTGCTGGTTTGGTTTTTTGTTTGTTTGTTTGTTTTTAATTTATGCTCTTTCATTTCCTCAAGTATTATAAACTGGGGCATTCACTGAATACATTTGATTTAGATTTCAAATTTTTAGTAGTTTAAGGTCAGAAAAACTCTTTTATTAATTAGTCATCATTTTTTTTTTTTCCTGAGAAATGTCATAGAGATGTGTAGGAACATTTCTGCTAAACATCAGAGAAGCTTTCCTGATTCAGGTTAAGGGCAAAAGTCTAACTCATAATTATTTGAACAAGACGTGCAAAAAAAGCCCCTGAGATTAGCTCAGTTGATTAAAGTGTGATTGATTAATGATGCCAAGGCTGGGGTTTGATCCCCATATGGCCCCCTTCATTTAAGAGTTGGACTCGAGGATCCTGTGATGGACTGGAAAGAGAAAGATAAAAATGGCAGATTTTTGTTAAAATAGGAAAGTGGGGAGATGCAAAAAATGCCAGAAAGAAAGAGCTCTATGACAGACTATGCTAGTTAAAGTTAAGAGTTAGGAAAAACCTCAGTTAATTAGGTGAGTTAGGAGTACAGTTCTAGTTTTATCCACTTAATTTCCACTAGTCCTTTAGGAGGTTTAGAGATTCAGTATTAAAGGTAGAGAAAGTGGAGAGAAAATCTTTATCAACAACTTCATCCAGACAGTTTAGATCAGGATACAAACAAAAAATAATCCACAGTAAGGTGGAGGCAATCTTATGAGAAAATCAGCTACAAAGTTAGATTTGGGTATCTTTTGAAAATAGCAAGCTTAATTTATGTATATATTTCTCCTAAAACAGCTGACTGACATTTCAGGGATTAGTTGCTTCTCTTTTGCTTCCCTGAAACATCAGGAAATGAACAATGATAGCATTGAGCTACTCTTCACACAAGAAAAACAGGTGTGTGATATACAAATGTTGAATTCTTTGTGTCAATGGTATTTAACAGTACTTACTAAGCATTGACCAAACCTCAAATAATAAGTACAATCAGCATCCAATTCCTATAAAAGGAGTAGTGATAAAAAAAGGGATGAAAATATCAAGGTTAGGGTCATAGTGCTATATTTTACACCATTTCATTATAAGTTTCACAATTAGTGTCCATTATTTAAGCAATAAAGGAAAGTCTAGGAAAATGTGTCAATGCAGGCTGTCACAAACAGTGTGGCATGTTAAAGGCCAATGTTGAAGTGCTTTTAAAATCTTATCATTAATTTTCTCCATTTCCTGAGTTTTCACCAGTGTCACCTGAATATTCAGTTGAACTGACCAAGCAATTCCTTAACTACAGTAGTACCTCTAGTTTCAAGGAAAATCTGTTTCCAGAATTCAAAGGAAAGGAAATATATATCTTCCTTCAAAGGAAGACATTTGCCAAGTGTGAGATATGCTAATATTTGTGTTTGAAATATTTGCAAATGATTTTGTGATCATTAATAACACTGCACTTCATCCACATGCAGATCTCCCTCTGGGAAAATAAAAAAGCCATCTGTTCCTTTCAGTGGTATTGTAATAGTGTTTATATATGGTTCTAAGGAGATCCTTTCCTAAGGTTAAAATCTTAGATTTGTCTCAAAATGGATTCATTTCTGTTGCCATTATCAGACCTCATTATATTTTTGGCACAAAATGAAATGGTTTTGTGTTGTTTTCTGTCAAATTTTGCAAGTACAATTTTTTTTTTCACTGATAATGCCTTGTAAATATAAATTTACATCAAGTATTGGCCTTGTGATAATTCATTCTTAGAGCAGAACAGCACTGATTAGAATGGCCAATTCCACAAAATCAGTTGACTCCTACTCATAAATATTATAGGAGGTGGTGTAAGTATTGCTTGTTTCTTATGGTAATTTATAGCCAATTTGGGAGAAGTAAAAAAGTTATTGTTAAACTTAACTGAGACCAAAGTTACTGATGCTTTAAATTTCTGAGATGGCTTCCATTTAAAGAGAGTGAAAATATATTAAAAAAATTACAATGACACAGAAAATCATCATTGCCGAGCAGCGTAATTTTTCGAAGCCTTGTAGCACATAATAAGAAATTATTGTCCTAATTTTACAGATGGAACTTTGGCCAAATCTGTAATTCCAACAATCCCTTTACCAGCCATCTCAGGCTGCTTCAAACCTGCTGAGCTGAGCTGGCCACAGGAGATTTTCCACCAGCCAGCCCATGAGGCAGAGCAAACCATGTTGGGAAACACCTCCTTCCACCACTACATGAATTTGATTCTCTTTAAGTGCAGCTGCTGCCACAAACAACATGGTAAACAGTATGCACCTCAGGGCCAGCAGTGTATTTGGGTTTTCATGAGGTTTTAATTATTTTGCACATTTCTGGCAAGTTCCAGTAACTTCCAGCACCACCAGCCCCTGCAGGCAGCAATGCTTGAGCCCACCAAAAGCTGTAAATGGGGAAGGATGCCTCTCCATGTTTGCCATGGCCAGGAGGGACATCCAGACAGCTGAAAACATCCTGGTCCCCTCTCCCTTTGTGCATCCAAGGCTCCTGGGGGATGTGAGGCACATCAAACTGAGCTGGGACATTGACAGTCACCACGCCAAAACCTGGCAAGCATAGCTACAGACCAACTAGTGCTCCACAGAACTGGAGGCTAGCAGGGATTTTAATTCCTCTCTGGCAGGGAATGGAATTCTGAAAGTGTTTTCCTTGATAATGGACATTAAAATATAAAAAATAAGTTTTTATGAAATTTATGGCAAGACGAGGTGAATGCTGAGAAGTTACATGGACCCATGGGGTACAAGTTCAAAGCAAAATGTGATCCATAAAGTCCTGGGTGACAAATACAGGACTCTGGGAGATAATCTGTGGAAGCATTTCATACAAATTTTAAATATTTTTCTACCCTTTGTGAGCCTTCTCTTTTTAGACATATTTTGAGACATGATATGGGAGCAATGATTGTATCTGGAATAAAGCAGCTGTAATTATATTGTTGTGTTTTGGTTTAGCTTCACTGTTTAGTGGTTATCACTCCTCAGATCCTTCCTGCTCATCTCTACCTGAAATCTGCTCAAAGAATAACTTCAAAATTCTTTTTGCTCCCATTTCTCTCTTCCTTGAGGAAAAAGAAAGCAGAGGGGGAGCCAAACACATTTAGCACAGATGCAACATAATAGAAACTAAGCAATTTTATCCTTGATTTAAGGTGAAGTGGGGAAAAGGAAAGGAAAAAAAAGTTCTGAAAGATATGCCTCTTTTGAAAAAAATATTTAGATCTAAAAGTAAAACTATCATTCAGTTTGAACAAGAATGCCATAATTGAGAATTAAAAAAAAAAAAAAGATCTAATTTTTGGAAATCTGTAAACCCTCTCTGAGGACAACATATGGTGCTTAAAGCACATTATGACTGAATAAAGTGAATATAAATAGAATAATTTTTGAACAAAAACCAGTCAGTGAAATACCTCCAAATAAAAGAAGCAATTCCTTTGGAAAAGCATTCCATGCTCTTCTTCAGGTTAAATCCCTGAATGTTTCAGTGCTGGTACATCTCTAATCCAAATACAGTATTGCAAGGTACAGTGTAAAGCTATTAATGCAGAGTGCCATCAGAGTAAGATGACAGAGAGAAAGCATTTGAAAGATGTTACCCCTGAATTTTAAACTGCCACAACCCACTGCTTTATAAACAGCTATAAAATACTAAATTAAAAGTACATGCTTAAGGGGTGGTTTTTAGCATATTTGTAAAATCACTCTATGGCACAGAAAAAAAAGCTCTTTTCCCCCCACCTCCCCCTTAATTCACAGCTGTAATAACTCATTTGAAAATTGTGCTGTGTCTCTGGGCCAGACACAGGCACACACAAAATCCCAAACTTGATGGGCTAGTGGGCTCCAACTGCATCCTTGTGCATTTTACTCTCATCATTTCATATTAGATGTAATATTTCTATTTGAATTACTAAATAATGATCTATAAAGTATCATTAAACAATTTATTTGAAGCTAATCAAATAATGCACTTTAAAAAAAATTAGTTGCCTAGTAAGCAGAATACAGGTGTGCCTGGCAAAAGGTAAAATCAACCTTTTTGTTACTTTTCTTTTTATTTAAACATCCTGATATATTTTTCTGCTTTCTAAACATAAAAATACACCATCCAAATAAACTTCTTCTTTGATCAGGAAGACATAGTGTCAGTAAAACTAAAAAACTCCACATCCAAAGTCCAGTTTAGTATAAACAAGGTCTTAGTTATGCTATGTTTACAAACAACATCTGGGCCTTTTTTTCTAATGTTGCAGCATCATGTAAATGCACCCTGTGAAAAGGTAAGAAAAAACAGTTTTATTTAGCTGTGTGGCTTGGTAAGCAGTGTTCTTCCAGAATTTTGAAAAAAAATAGAAAAAAAGAAATAACGTTTTAGAAAAGAAAGAAATAGAAAAGAAAAGAAATCATAATATTTCTTTTGTTACTCCTTACTTGTGAGTGGAAAGCATGAGATAGAGCAAAGGGACAAAAAAAAAAAAAAAAAAAAAAAAAACCAAAAAAAAACCCAAAAAACNAAAAAAAAAAAAAAAAAAAAGCACTCCCACAAATTCCCCAGGTCCCTGAAAAAACCTGGAAAGGAAAACTAGAATTCTGCATTCACCTGTTTTTCATCCAACCAGGCAATGCTTTGAAAACTTCTGGAATTGCTTTTTCACTGCATTAATGAGGAATATTATAATATTATACTGCTTTAAAAAACAGACAAAAATCCAAAGAAAAGAAAACAAATAAACCAAATAACTGAAGTCCATAATACATAATCTTATACTTAATACTTTCATACTTACTCTAATATTCCATTGGCCCTGGAAATAACACAAAAGTTATTGACTCAGCATGAAATAAAGTCTCAGTTCAACATTGCAACAATATTTGGGCCTCGTACAGGCAAAAAAATTATTATTTTTTTCAAATAATAATAAGCTTTGTCTTAGGGAAATATTTTCCTGAATGACCCTGAGAAGCCAGTTAGGCTGCATACCAGCTTGTATTTAGCTCCAGCTCGATTGCCTATTTTTAAGTAATAAGATTACATGAAAACTGAAACAAAGTTAATTTCTTATTTTATGTATTCATAGAACTGTCAATTAATAGCTATTGGTCTCTCTGTTTTTTCTTAATGTCACTCAGAAATGATGCTGGATGCGTTCTTTCATTATTTTTTTTTCTCTAGATATAAATTTAACAGCCAGTTCCTGAAATGGCACATGGGCTGGTCTATCTACCTACCTAGCCAGATAACAAACCAGCTTTTTTGTAGATCTAAGCATGCAATTGTGAATGTTGATTATTTCCAGTGTTTTGGGCTTCATACAAACAAAAGACATTTAGCGTCTCGTGGAAAGGTGTTAGTCTCATACACAAAATTTGCTAGTCTAAAAACTGCACAGAAGGTTTGCACTTGCATGGTTACTGGCATTTGCCAATCATAATTAAAATAATGTTTGCAACAAAATGGTGGTTACTAATTGCCTGATCTTGCATCCCCATAACAGTTTTGGAGAAGTGTCACTGTAATCAGACTCATGACCAATTTAAGAGTGAGACTTTCTGCTGAGTGTTTTGGTCCATGATATGTGCAGCTGAGGGTTTTTTCCAGCCTGTGCTTTTTTGGCCCTATGGTATCTTTGACTGTTGTCTTTTTTCCATTAATCTTTCAGCAATCCAGGCAGATGCAATTCTGTATAGCACTTCTGCACTCTTAGTCTCTTGACCCTGAAACACTGATATGTTACAAAGCAGAATTATGTTCTGGTTCCAAGAAACCCAGATCTTCCTGAGGCAAGACATTGAGGGCAGTTGAGCTGTGGTGTGGCTGAGTTCTTTACAAGTTTCAGATGGTAAATATTTAACTACTCCCCTTTGCTGTCTTTCTCTCTGCTTTTAACAGTATTTTCAAGAGTGATATTGTCATTCTTGCAGCAGGCTGTGATTAATTTGTACCATCTTTTCAGTTTTCTGTTTCCTTCTCAATTTGAGAATACTGACTGCAGCCTATTAAAAGGTCATGTTACCAAATCTCTTTTAGCTCTCAATAATACCCCTTCCCTATAAACGTATCAAATTTATTTTTGTCTTTTTATGAAAGCACTGATAAAGTTTACTAGTAAACATAGTTGTTTGTTTAGAAACCCAGGGTTCTTACTATAGTTTTGGCATTAATGGACACTATGTTCTACTTAGTCAAATTAAATAAAACCTCTTCCCTAAAATATGTGTTATGCAACAATCATTAATGGCAAATCCCTTGGAGGGTTTGGGAAGTGTGACATTTGGGCATGATTTATAGAAGTAAGTCTACAGACAAAACTGTAGACCAAACAGAAACCTAACACTTGCAGAAGTCAGGAACAGGACCTCATTTTCTTTGCCATGGATTAAATGCTCCTGATTGAAGGAGTGGTAGGAGAAAATCTATATAATCCCAAGCAAGTTTATGCCACAAGTATTGTCCCAGTATTCAGACAAACCTTGAATGATGTGCTCTGGAAGTGCCCTAAGCTGGGGTACCCTTCGTAATGACAAGAAATCCATCCTGTTATTCCTCCTGAATTCCTGTCATGCCCTCTTGCACTGTTTCTGCTCTTTCCCTTCTTTATTCACAGGAGCAATAAGCGGTTGTGTTGGGTCTGCACAGCCTGGTTTGGGTAGAAGGGTGGCTGCAGAGGTGGCTTCTGTGGGAAGCTGCTGGAAGCTTCCTCCAGAGCCATACCTGATGGCTCTGAAGATGGACATGGTGCTGGCCATTAGAAATGCTGTTAACTCCTCTGTGACAACAGATTTAAAAATAAAGAAACAAAATTGATTGCACAGACATAGTTGTGGCCAGAGAAAAAGTGGGGTGAGAAGATGTGAGAGGAGCAGCCCTGCAGACACCGAGGACAGTGCAGGAGGGGCAGGAGGTGCTGCAGGCACCAGAGCTGGGATTCCCCTGCAACCCCTGGAGATCCACAGGGATGCAGAGATCCGCCAACAACCCATGGAGATCCAGGGAAATGCAGAGATCCACCCACAGCCCATGGGGATCCATGGGGATGCAGAGATCCACCCACAGCCCATGGGGATCCATGGGGAATGCAGAGATCCACCCACAGCCCATGGGGATCCATGGGGGATGCAGAGATCCACCCACAGCCCATGGAGGAGCCCCACACTGGAGCAGGGGGATGCCTGAGAGGAGGCTGTGATCCTGGGGGAGACCCATGGAGACAGGAGCCCTCACTGGAGCAGCCTGTCCTTGAGGGACCACACCCTCATTTTACTTGTCATTACCCTGCTCTGGTTTTGTAAACAATAAATTCATTTCATGTCTCTAATTAGAGCCTGTTTTGCCCTTGATGGTATTTGATGAGTGATCCCTCCCATTCCTTAGCTCAACCCATGAACCCTTCATTAAATTTTCTCTCCCCTGTCCAGCTGCAGAGGGCAGTGAGAGAGTGGCTTTGGGTGTGCCACAACCTGACCAGTGTCAAACCTCTACAGCTATCTAGCATAACAAAGCAGCAAGCAAGCAGCTCCCCTTGAGGAATAATCAAACTCTGTTTTCTATTTTTCTGTGTACTTCACAAAATCTCTCTGGTACAATTTCAAAATTCATCTATTTTGGTTATGATTTTCCTGATGAAAGAATGCAAGTTTAGAGTTTGTCCTTTGACAGACTTGGAATCATTTGTTTCAGATGATGAACGACTGTCATTTGTTGTCTTTTGCTGGTTGTTTTTGCAATGATTGATGCCCAAAAGCTCCCTGAACAGAATAATTTAGAAGAAAAGATTCTGCAGACAAATATTTAAGCTAAAATGACAAACAGAGGGAAGTACATTTAGTAAAACAAAAATAACCAAAAAAGGAAGAGGACTATGAGATGTTCTGTACTCTTTTGTCTGCGAATTATAAGACTTTAAATCTTTTGTTGGTCCTATTCAAGAAGGTATTTTTGCAGTACCAGAAATGCTTAAAGTAAAACACGCACATTACTTTCTCAGTATTATAAAAAAATCTCATCTCAAAGGATAAAAAATTTTGGCCTTTTTTTTCATTCCTGCTCCATGCTCTGTTTCAAAGGAGTTACTATCTGGCCTCATCTTCAATCACTGGGCACAATTATTGCAGTACTCTTTCTACTAAAAATAAATGGTACAGAAGAAATGTCATAGCCTGGTGACCCAGGCAAGGGCAAATGAAATGTTTTTAAGAGTGACCATTAACTATAATTTCTCCTTTATGTTGTATATTGGACCTCTTCAGTAAACAAATCTTTTTATATCAGAAACCTAACCTAATTACTGAAGTCCCTTTGAAGCCTCAGAAAAAACTTTTTAGCAATGGATTTATGGCACTTTTGAATTGGTTTCAGAAAGGTACATCACATTTGCAGCTGGGACTCAGCATGTAGAACAGCTGTCCTGACAGAGTCCTTGTTCCAGCGTGATGACATCCTGCCAGCTCTTTAAAACATTAAAGCATCTGGTTCACATTTAATTTTTGGACTCAGATGACTTATCTGCATTGCATTTTACTGTAGGGTATTTCATTCATTATTTATTGTACATAGGTGTTTAAAAACCAGAAAATTTGTGTGTGCCACAAAACCCTCACTGGCTGTTTACAGGACAGCACATCCACATACATTTTTGGTACATCAAGTAGATTAAAAAAGCTAAGGCAGTGTTCCCCAAATTAATGAAAAACTGATTCAGCCAATTAAATACCTGAAAAATACTGAATTTCTTACGGGAAAATTGCCATTGCTGTTCTACCAGTACTCAGACAACTTACAGTGTAAATCTGAGCTGAACACATCACTAACTCTGAAACTCCTTTCCCCTGTCATGGGCATAATGTGATGCTAACAGCAGCCAGCTCGTGTCAGCCTTGGTTTGCTAAAGGCAAATGATCAGCATGAAATACTGCAATTTCCTAATTTTATTTTTGAGGGCACGTATCTGGTACAAAAGGATGAGTAACAGCCTGTTGCCTCATCACCTGTTGCCTCATAAATCTAAGGACTATTTCCAGTACCAGTTGCACAGAAAAATCCTCACTAGTAATATTTTTAAATTAAGCAAAATGGTGATGTAATGGAATTTGAGTTTTGCACCTTTTGCACTATTTACAGATATTGACAAAGTATTTGGAAGAAGCAGGGGTTTGGTTAACTAGCTGAAGGTGCAAATCACAAATAGCCTTCACTCAGCAGTATCATATGAATGGCTAGAAGAGCAGAAGATCAAGATGAGGTTTTTCAAGTGTCTTCATACAGTATTGAAGCCCAGCATGACTTTTGAGTCATGAACATACTTCTCAAAGGACAAAGCCCTTCTTTCTTCTGCTTTTGAGGGTGAATTCCTCACAGAATTTTCTAGTTATTTTATTCTGGCTCTAGGAAAATAAAGAAAATTTCTTTCACCTAACCTTGATGACTTAGGTTTTTTTAGATTTCTGAGGCATTTAAAATTTTTACCAGGGCTTTTTGAATTAGCCCTGTTTATTTAAAAAAAAGGTAATTATGGATTGATGAAGAGCTGTAGATGCTATAGGACAAAAATTGTGTCCAGCAACTGATTTTGCTGTTGGATCTTCCTCTGAGGAATCCATGCAGAGCAATGCTGATGCTCTCCCTGGAACACACCACTCCCCATTTCATCTCTGCTCTGATAAACCAGTGTTTGAATGGCTGCACAAACTTCTTTAGGGAATGGAAGGCTTCAAGGAGGAAAGAAAGAGACACTCTACTGATCTTTCTCCAGAACAAAACAAATCAGAAAATGATTCACTTTTAAATAGAGTTAACTCTGCTGTGAACCTTTTGTGAAGAATTGTTTGAAGGCCAAAGTGCCAAAGTGCTGGATGTCAAAGAGGTAAAATTCCTGACAGGGGACATTATCTGGTTGTTAATTGCCACAGGGCTTTGTACAGGCAGCTCTTAGAAAAGACACACACAGGCAGCATCCCTGTGACTGTCGTGGCATGTGCTATACAAAATTTATTGAGCCTTAGTTGTTAAAAGCCCCGTGATGCAGAGGCTGCTATCTGCATGCAGGCAGGAATAAAGCAGAGTGAGGTGGTTGTGCCTTCAGGCTGATCAGCTGCAAGGAAGCTGGCAGGAGCCAGAGCTCAGGAGTGATGTGTCCCCTGTGCCCCTACATCAGTGACAGGATGAGTGCTCTGGAGGAAATCAGTGTGGGCTGGATCCTCAGCAAGGAAAGAAAAGATCTGATGTAGAACTACCTACAGAAACATATATACTCCTTTGATGCAAACCCTGGGATTGGGCATGATTTAGGATTATGTTTCCCCAGCTAAAGGGAAGATATTGCTTCATATTGAAAAAAATTTTTATGCCTGGTAACTTTGGAATAAAATAGTTCCATTGTGCTTTTATAGCTGTTATGGTAAGAACCAAAGGAAACACTACAGAGATGCATATTCACATAAAATCTGAGATGCCATTGTTAATAATTTCACTGCCATCCCACTGAAACTGCAGAGCAAATAATATATATCTCCTAGAATTTATAATCATTGATATTTGTACTGGACTCAGGAAAATAATTCAGATGCATATGTTGTCTTCTGTGCTCCCTCTCCTCAACCCAATACAGGTGCTTAGACAATTCAGTTTTCAATTCAATTTTCCCAAAATAAACATTAGGGGAGTTAAATCCAAACTACATAGGTAAACTTGAAAGTTAAAATGTTTAAAACTGAGGGAAATGAAACAACTATTTAACCCAAGGTTCTGAGTTTTAAGCAATTTCCTTTTTTATTTCAAAACATATATCCTTCATCATTGCTGTTCATACCATTCCTACTGTGCTGATTTATCAGCTTTTTTATGTACCTTCTATTTGGGACTGGAATTATCCTACATTCCTACATTCAAGGACTGCAAGCTCTTCCTGACTTAGCTCCTACCATGATGCTACTGAGCCTAACTTGCCTGGTTTCTGCTCTGCACGGGGCAAGTAGTCTTGTTGCACACAAAATTAACAGAAAGTATCACAGAGCTAATAGATTCCCTAATTTCTCAATTTTATCACAGCTAGTTAGTTAAAATTTTAAATAAAAGAAAGGAAAAAAAAGAGATGATTTTTTTTTTCTTATGACAGGTTTTAGATTTCTCTGGAGTTATTTCAGTCACCTGATAAAAGACAGAAGCTCAGCTGTTCCCATTTGGATTTTCTTTCTTTGTTCCATGCTTTCCACTCTACAATCCCTTGATGTTTGGCCAGCACTGAAGAGCCAGCTCAGGAGAGCTGGTGGCTGATGCCAGACTTCAGAAAGCTTCCCACTGAAACGTCCTGCACACCAAGGACTATGGTGAGTTAAAAACCCACATTAAATCTTTGCTTTCCTGATTGTGCCTTTACATAATGTGTCATGGAAGTGCAATGCTTTTCCTGAGACAGCAGCACCTAAGGCAATGGTAAACATCCTTGGGTGTCCCACTCAGCTTCCCTGTGGAGTTCTGGTGCAGCATGAATCTACTTGGATTTCACTTTGTCACTGTCCTACAACAAATTCTCAGAGACAGCAAGTGGTGTCAAAAGACATCCTGTGTTTGGACAACTCAATCACACCCCCAAAGTCTGTTGTTTTATTGCATGAATCAGTAACACAACACTTTAAGATCTTGCTATGGGTTAAAGAGAATATGCATTAGGGGATCCAAGGAATTAAGGACACTTTAGGGTTTTGATAGTCAAATCAAAATGCAATGGGCACTTGCTATCAGCCCAGTTACAGCACTGCAAAGTCATTGTCCAAATGAATACAAAAAAAAACACCAAAAAACCCCTCACTAGTAATATTTTTAAATTATTTAACCATAAATTCACTTTCAGGTATCTATCCATTTGCTTCAGAGTTACATTCAGCCTTGAGGGTGACCATCTGGATCCAAAGACCCATCAAGGAATTTGGAGGAGAATCAAGTTATTAGCTGCATCCCAAGGGCTTTGCTGGGAGGAATGTGACATTTATGGTGAGGTTTCTTTCTCTTCAGTATTGGATCTGCCCAGGACTACTTTCTTTCATGTTTTCTTCAAGCAATTTGCTTACTTATTATTTTTTTCCCCACTGGATCCCAGCTACAGCCTGATGATTGTCACCACTTCACTGTTCCTGATACACAACAGCATCCCACAGCCCCAGCTATCACAAAAGGAGTTTTCTCACTTGTTCTGTAGAGACTGTACAGGTTTTCCAGATCTTGATCACATTTGCTATGCATGGAGATAAGCTTGAACAAGGCAGGAAATAATCTTGTGACAGAAAGACAAATGCTGTCACAGCAGAAACAAGCTAAAATGAACTCTAGCCAAGGAGAGTCCCAGCAAGTCCTGAGGCCAGTGCTGGTGAGTTGTAGCCTCATTTTCCCTGAGCTGCAGCTGCAGCCAGCTCCCAAGTTTTGACCAGCTTTCATTTTGTCTGATCTTTCCATGACCTTTAAAATCAGACAACTGGGCTTCAGTTTCTGTAAGATCATTGGCAGATGGAGAAACAAATAAAAAGTGGTCAAAGGCAGAGGAAAACCAGGAGTGACATGAAGCGAAAAGCACATTGAAGGGATTTTTGAAACCTTTAAAGCATGAGAAAGACTCAAGTGTTTATCAGTTGTAGTCCCCAAAATCATATGGATACATATTTACACATATCCACATATAAAATGCATGCATGCATCTGCAAGTTTGATACAAAACTACTGCATATACTTCTTTGAAGAAAAAAGAGAGTTTATTTTCTGAACTCAGCAATGGAATATTTTCCTATTTGGAATATGAAATAAAAATCACATTTATTGCCAAAAAGGCTTGATGTCTCCTTGTGTTCTGCTGAACATAAACCAGCTATCATACTTTTATGGATGTACCTGAAAAGATGAGTTCTATAGCTTAGAGTGTTTGTATGTAACACAAATAAAAGTATCTTCTTGTTGTGATAGTCTATCTTTATTCTTCCATATTCTACAGGAAAACAAGAAAATTTCTTATATTTGTGATATGTAAATTATGTACACTTTAAAAAAATGCTTAAAACACGTGCAGTTCTAAAATACCTGATACAAAATTCTTTTCAAAAATGTCTATAGGTTCATATCTGCATCTTCCATCAGATTATATTGGTGAGATTGTATAAGAAAGCAATTTATGGGCAGAAACAATTGCATTCTGGTAGATTAGTATTTGCTGGCAGATTAAGAAGCAAAGAACTATCTTACCAAAAGATGTTTTCTAACATATATATGCACACACTGCTTATATTAATTTTTTCATGGAAAGGTTCCAAACACTGGAGCACTTTACTAAAACAGGAACAAACTGGCAGTGGAAGCTTTTAATTAACAGAGAAAGCAGCAGTTTAAAAAGCATTCCAAAACCTGTAGAGCTACATGTTCTTAAATCTAATTTATGCACACATTTAAGAGTATACCTTATTATGTACTCTTTGGGTGCTTAACTAGTTAAAACACTTTGAACAGGCTGTAGCAGCACTTTGCCAAATATTTTAGCTGTAAGTAGTGTTATGTATTTGGACTTCAACGATCTGATTAAATGAACTAAACAACACTAGAAAAGCAGAAATTGAAACCAGGCCTGTGAGTTTTTTCCAGACTGGTGCTGATGAGTGCCAGCATGGCAGTGCTCATACTTCTATTTGTACTCCCTTAATGACAGCAGAAAGAGATACACTGTTAAGGAGCTGCTTTTAAAATGTCATTGACAAAAGAACCATCAAGGCCTTTTCTCCTGTATAGCAATGCTTTCCTTTCAGGGTATATTCTCTTTAAATAGAGATCAGCTATTCCCTGGACTGTAAATGCAGAGTACATTTACTAAGACTGGAGTAGAGGCACAGCCCCTGGAGTGCTGCTGTCTCACAGCTGGCTTGGAGGGCTGGTGGAGTCATGGAGATGTATCTGCAAGTCTGTGCAACATGTGCTACCACTGCATATCACAGTGATCCCACCTTTATTTATTTTTTTAGGAAGCATTTTCCTGTGAAAAGGCATTGTCTTTCTTTCCCTCCTAAAATGCTCATTGATTGGGAAGCATACATGGGCAAGATGGGCAAGCAAGTCTTCTGCTGTGAATATTAGGGTAGGATAGTTCAAAATCATGCATCTGGATATGAACAGGCAAGCAAAGTAAACAAAACACCCTAGTCTGAGGATATAGAGCTCAGTGAAAGATTTCTTACATTAAAATTTACCACACGATGACATAAAATCCAAGTTTGACTTTACTTTACTTCTGCAAATTGGCTTTGACTCATTATTTACCTGTTTTTTTTACACCCATTTATTTTTTAGATGTCTGCAGTGTGCAGTTAAAATGAGTGAAAGAGGAACTCTAGAGTACCTGTGATTTATTCACTAATAGATGAAAATATTTACTGCAATATTTAATCCATTATTAAGAAGAATATTAGCCAGAGTAAACATATGGAACTAAAATTCTTGGATCAAAATCTCCCTGAAATGCCATGTGGTTTTAAATTTTTTGCCACACCTGATTCAATAACACTAGTGAAAGGCACCCTCTATTAACTAGCTTATTATTTAATTCATTATTATCCAGCAACCATAACTGTATCCCTTAAAAGAGAAAATTGACATGCAGACAGGAGCAAAGGTTAGGAACCAACCCCAAAGTAATGAAAATAAAATGAGTCAGACAGCATGAGTGTAAATCTCTAATTCAGACTTCGTCTCCAAGCATGGACTTACCTATGACAGTTTCTGTAAAGTCAAAAATTCCATGCTAGAGCCTCTGTAAGCCACAAAAGGCAGAATCCCTCCTCTGGTCTCATTGAACCTTGGCTCTATCAAGTTGGTGTGTGCATCAGAAACTAATCATCATTTCACTAGAAATTAAAGAGGGACAGAGTTGAGCAACAGAAAACCAAATTTGGATGAAATTCAGATCAGAAAGCATAATTACCCAAGTTTATGGTTCTTCAGAAAACTCATCTGAGTAGTCTCAGCTGAAAGTTAGGGAAAG
>VZTT01021025.1:1876-13017 GCA_013400855.1 Buphagus erythrorhynchus
GAATAAAATGGTCTTTACAAACTGCAGAAAAAAAACCCACAAACACTTGGTTTGAAACATTTCAAGTATTTATCCCCTAGGATAAAATGGTATTTACAAATTGCAAAAAAAAAGCCACACAAAGAACTTGGTTTGAAACATTTGAAATATTTATCCCCCCTGCAATAAAATGGTCTTTAGAAACTGCAAAAAAAATAAAAAAAACCACAAACAGCTTGGTTTGAAACATTTGCTGCCAGCTCAGTTCATCCCTGCACGTGCCAGTGTGTGTTAATAAAGAAGCTTTTGGAACCTGGAAATGTTTTTGTTTTTGTACCTTGTTCCTTGTGACTATTAATGATTTCTAGAGTAAAGCAGACTCTCCTCCAGCATTGAGCTGCTCTTTCCTTTCTTGAATTGTGGGGGTTTTAATCCACAGAGGCCTTTTTAAAGCACATCAGCCAGTATTTGAAGATGTCAAAATTATCTCATCAGTCAGGAGAATCTACTTACCTGGTCCTCCAGCCCAGAAAGTACCAACACTGCCACAATTCATTTTTTGGTTTTTATTCTCCTTATTGCTTTCCACAAGACCCAACACTGAAAAAATCTTTTCCCTGAACTGAAGGAATCATTTGATTCCCAGATGACTTTCCTTTCTTAGTGACAAAATTTCCCTCTTTTTTTCACACTGATGGCTGAATTAAAATAGGCAAAAAAGGCAGAGGAGAAGTGGAGTATGCAAAAAAACAAACTGCAGAAAGTGCTGCAATTCTACATTTCCTTCATGATTCCCTCCTGGCAAGGCCTGGATGAGGACAGGGAAGTGTCAGGAATGCAAATGTGCCCATAAAACCTCAGTGTCCACAGGGTGTTCACAGAGACACTGAGCTAAAACAACTTTCTGAGGAAAGCAAACAAAAAAACTCCTGTAAAATAAATAAAACCAGGCTCTGCAACGAGCAGAGTCCATCACTGCAACGAGCCAGGACTACCTGGATCCTTCTCATCCAATTCTATCAGTAAATCCCACCAGCTCCTGCTGTGGATTCATTAAGTGGAACCACAACCCAGGGCACACTGCTGATGTGTGAGAAGCAGAATTTCAATTCCAAGTGAGGACACAAAACAAGCAGATGAATTTTAGAGGAAGTGACCTGCTGCTTTACTGCAAATGGCACTGGGTAAGTGATCAAATCTTTAAAAAAATATAATTTGCATTAAAATTTGCCTTTAGGAATCAGTGTTTCTTGGCAGGACATTGATGGTTGGTGCTCTGAAGTTCTGTGACACAGTGTGACAGAATTAAAGCATCATGGTTTGAGTTCTTTGGTTTCAGGAAAGGAAATGAAATCTTGAAAGCAGAGAACAAAGTAGAACAAGCACTCTGAAAAGGAGATATGATCAAATCAAAGGGAATTGGAAAAAAACCAAAAACATCTGCAGATGGAGTGACTCCAACCAAACAGGCTGAGCTGAAATGAGGAGCAGTGAAAAGGACTGAAACTTGCCAAAATTACTCCCACTGACATCCCAAAATCAGGCAAGAAAGGTAAACAAAAAGACAGGAGTAGTAACTGAAGAAATGAAATGGTCCAAAATGATGAGAGAAAACTCTGAAAACAAGTGAAAACATGAAAAGTGAAGGAGATGACATAAAATGCACAGGAATGGCCCAAACCTTTTCCAATTGATCTTCATTGAAATCTCAAGATTTCATTTAAGGAAGAACTTCCTTTCAGGAAAGGAAATGAAATCTTGAAAGCACAGAACAAAGTAGAACAAGCACTCTGAAAAGAAGATATGATCAAATCAAATGCAATTGGAAAAAAAAACAAAAACATCTGCAGATGGAGTGACTCCAACCAGAACATCAAAATGTAAAGAAAAGTAAGAATATTAAATGTATAAATCCTTCTTACAACCCCTCTGGGTTACTCATGCAATGTGTCACGAGAATGAGGATCAGAGCCCCCAAAATCCAGCCCTGCTGATCAATAAAATCAAAAATCTTGGCAAAAAGTGGTGAACTCCACTCACTCACATGGCTGGGAATGTCCATGTTGCTGCTTGGGAAGCGGACACAGTTCCTGCACATTTTGTTGATCAAATCCTCCCGAAAAATAATGATTTCTTGGGTGCAGTATTGAATCCTGAGTGGAAAACAGCAGTGAAATTAATTAAGGTTAATCTAGAAATGATGTATTATAAAGTTGATCTACCTCTAATACAGACAATTGAATGAAAATAATACATTCTCTTCTGATTCAGAAAAATAATGATGCTTGTGAGCAGGATTTTTATATTCAATATAAATCTTTTAGCACTACTTCCTTTCTTCACTGATTTTTTATGTCTTAATGTATTTAAAAACTAGTTACAATTCATGCAAGTGAAGAATTCTATTCATTTGAGAAATTTAAGGCAAATTTTCCCCAAAATCTGTAGGTTTTGAAAATTATATTTGCACATAATTTACTTTTAAAAAAATATTTTAAAAAATTACATGGTTACCTGCAGGGATTTGTGGTGAAAACTGAAAATGGCACCAGCTGTCTGAATTCCTGAGTGATATTTTCAGCCAGAGGGGGTCTAAAATAAATAGCAGAGGTATCAACAAAGACTCTTACCATCTTTAACTCCAATTTCACTCAAAATTCCAAGATTTGAGGAAGTGAAGCAAACTGACCTTGGTAAAACAGAACCAGGCCCAGGATCTTCGGGACCAGGGACAAACACAAATCGACTACTGCAAAAAAAAAAAAAAAANGCGACTAGAAAAAAAAAAAAAAAAAAAAAAAAAATTAAGTTCAACAAATCTCTTTTGTATAAACTGATCCTAAAAACTAGGTCTGATGTTCTGAATTTTGAGAGCAGGAGCCAGGAAAGTGTCCCAGGGAGAGACCTTGGCTCTTGGCTCCCTCATTAGCAGTTTCCATGCCCAAGCTATTTTAGATAAAATCAAACTTCTCCTGCTCCCAAACAAACCTGCAGGCCTGTTACAAAACCAGCTTTTTATCTGATCACAGCTGGCTCACAAGACAGAGAAAATAGGGTAACTCTTAGCCTCTTCAAGTAATTAAAAGCTTCACAAAATAAACAGATTTCCCCTTGCTCTGTACCTTTTATGGATGCTGGGATATTCACATATAATATCTGCCAGAGCTTTCAAAGAACCTGGGAAAAACAGGACACAACACTGGTTAGAAATAAACACACCTTGGGTGAACCCCCCCCTGTACTGCAGTGCACTTTAAAAATAAGGGTTTATTCTCTGCTCTCTTCATTTGTTTGCCATCATTATTTTAATTCAATGCACATGTCTGGCTGTTTATAAAGACCTCCCTACCTTTCAGGGACTGGATTTGATTTTTGCCATATGGTGCCGATGAAAAATTTCCACAGAAGAAAAAGCAGGTGGGAGGTGCAGAGGAATAACCTGGGAAAAGAGAGAATCTGTGAGTGTTTCCATTCACTGCAGCATCTTCCAGCACTCAGCCCATTCCAGGAAAAGCAGAACTGAAACAGCACTTCAAGCTCTGCTGCTATTAATACAACTGACTGATTTTCTTGATCCAGGCTGGTTTTAGCTCCAAAAGGTGATAGCAATGTACAAATGTCACTTTGAGGGAGCCCTCTGGCATTTACAGGCTGAGTTCCAGCAGT
Source organism: Buphagus erythrorhynchus (assembly GCA_013400855.1). Classification (NCBI taxonomy): domain Eukaryota; kingdom Metazoa; phylum Chordata; class Aves; order Passeriformes; family Sturnidae; genus Buphagus; species Buphagus erythrorhynchus. Next base: position 5,522 of record VZTT01021025.1, read on the forward strand.
GTTTGTGTGTATCCAACTCCTGACCCAGTCAGAGAATTATACAAAGTGCAATTATAATAAATAATGCCATTTTAAAATCTATTATTGCCTTCAAGAGGAAAACAGCAAGCAGGCAGCACTGGATTGCTATTAACCTCCATGATCATTCCAATTTAAGGGCTCTCCCAACATCCAATTCCCCTTTTGGCATTATAAAGCAACAGTAAGTGGAACTGCCTTAGCAGTTTGAGTGCTCACAACCTCACCCATCACCCACTTCAGAGCAAGGGGGGGAAAAGAAACCTGATTCCCATCCCTGAAATAAAAATAGAAACAGCTACTCAGGCATTCATCTCACATCCCAGTTACTCTCCATTTTCCTGACACACAGAATCACACTTGGATTTACTTCACTGGTTTTCAAAGGGGCTGGTAAATAGAACAGAATTGCTTATCCCAGAGAAATGGCTCATCAATATTTTTCTTCGCTCTTCCCCTCAGCTGCTCATTTAGTTTATCATTAAGAAGGTTATCACTTGTCTATTAAAGTCTCAAAATAGCAAATGCAAGGTCTGCATCTCTGCCAGGTGGGTTCAGCACACCAATCTCACTGACCAAAGTCCCTTTCTGCCCTCAGCACCTGCAATTCTGGGACAAGCCCAGTTTGCTCCAAAGATTTGCCAGCTCTGATCCAGATCCTGAACTGGTTTTGTAACTTCTGCAGGACTGTGCTAATTTGTGTCTTTCTGGTGAGGAGCAGTTTCCCACCCTGAATTCTGCCTTGTTCTTAAACCAGTCTCTCTCTCACACTTCTATTCTGCCCGAGGCAGGAGGGACAAGCTGTTCCAAAACTGCTGCAATACAAAGGAGCAATTCATAAATGCTTGTTTTTCCCAGTGCTGTCCACATTACTGATCCCAGAATCCTGGAATGGATTGGGAAGGACCTTAAAGCCCATCCCATTCCATCCCCTGCCATGGGCAGGGACACCTTCCACTGTCCCAGGCTGCTCCAATCCCATCCAGCCTGGCCTTGGACACTGCCAGGGATCCAGGGGCAGCCACAGCTTCTCTGGGAATTCCATTCCAGGGCCTCCCCACTCTCCCAGCCAGGAATTCCTTCCCAATATCCCTATCCCTGCCCTCTGTCAGTGGCAAGCAAAGTTCATCTCTCTGAACCAAAGAGCTGTCTTTAAGATAAACCCAGGAGAACTTCCAGGAGACAAGGGAAACATTCTTATCCCAGGCCAGAAAATGGCTACTGGTCAAAACACCATTTGTACAAAGAATTTAGGGAAACAAATTATAAAAACAAAGTTTAGAGTGAAAGCAATTCTCACCTACCCGAAAACATCATGTGAAGCTTTTCCAGCACTTCTGCTTGGTCCAGCCACACATCAGACACAAACACAAACATGGCATCTTCATTCTCTTCCTCCAGCTGCTTCAGCTTTGCAGAAGCCTTTACTGAAGATGAGGAAGGCCCTCCAAAGAAGTTTATGTTCCCATAGAAGGCTCTGCATCATTAAAATGCTCCAGTTAGAATCCCAGAATGATTTGTGTTGGAAGGGATGTTAAAGGGAAGGGACATAAATCATCCCATTCCAGCCTCTGCCATGGGGCAGGGACACCTTCCACTGTCCCAGGGATCCACTCCCTCAGCAACAAGGAATTTATTATTCCCATGTTACCTGGCTTTGCAATTGAGAAGGGCTTACATCCCAATTTCCATTAATATGCAGAACCCAAAGGCCTTTGGAAGGGTTTTTCTGCCAACACTACAGGTTTTAGTGCCTGCAAGTCTCAGAATTGCTTCCTTAAAATTACATTTATTGTAAAGCATTTGGGAAGGAGGAAGAATAACATACTTGAATGTCAGAGATATTATGAAATAACAATGATCTTACTTAGAAACCCACAGGAAAACATGAAGTGAGGCTGCCAAAAGTCACTTTTGTACCTCGTGGTAGCAGAAGGCTCAGTGGGCGGAAATCCAAAAGCGTTCACATGAAAAACTTCATCTTCATACCAACCTAGGAGGTTTTGAACAGCAAAATAATCCTTAAGTTTTTCTAACAGCATCATGTCCTAGACATTAGTCAGAGACTTGGCAGCTGTGCTGCACTGCCAGTCCCAGCCTCCATCAATCCCTCTCTTGTGGCAGCCCCACAGAACCAGAGCACGGAATGATCCACATGGAAAAAGGGCTGAGCAAAAACCAACTTTTTTTAAACCCAGCCACTTCTGTGAATGGATTTGCTGCACAGCACATGAACAACCCCCTCAAGCCAACGAGGAGGAAGGCAGGGGAACAGGAATCATTTTGCTGGAAGGGTCCCCATCCAACTGCTCCTTGTCTCAAATCCCACTGTTGAGAACAGAAGGAACAGGCTGATATTTATTTACCCCTACTCTCATTTCTGCTCCCAGCTTCTACTTAAAAACATAAAACACACGAGGACACAGAATGAGATCATGTATCTTGCTCAGAGGAACATTCCACATACAGAAATAGCCTTTTTTTTTTTTTTTGCTAAAACAAGGCTCTAAAACTGCAAGCTCTTACATCATCCTAATGAGAAGCCTCATTAAAGGACCAAAACTTTGCCAGCACAAAGCAGCATTTTCAGATTGTTAAATCATTCCTTTGGTTATTCTAGGCTGTCTTCCTAATCCAGTCATAACTTCTCCAAGCATGCTGGGGCCAATCCTCAAAGCTGCTCCAGACTCTCAAATCCCCCCAAAACCCTCAAATTCCTCCTCTCTGCCTCGAGTCCACGAGGTCACAGCAAAAGCTGAAGGCCAAAAATCTCAGTCACAAACTCACTGATGGGCACCAAAATGGGCACCAAAATGAGACTTCTCTGCTCAGTCACATCTGGCAGCCACAGCTTTAATAGAATAATTTATTACAAGCTAAAAAATAAACCCAGTCTGCTTTACCTTCTGCCAGGACAAAGCAGGATTCAGTGTATAAACCACTGTGGAACTGGTGCAGGAAGGTTAAGGAATGTATTTTTCTTAGACTTAAAATAGGTTTTTTAACCAAAATTTGCTTTCCAGCTGGTGTAATATATTTGGACAGCACTGAAAGTTCACAGGCTGCCTGAAGAGGCTGGAAATTCCCTGGTACCTGAGCAGGTAAGTGCAGAGAGAGCCCAGGAACTGGAACAGGCTCTGCTTCCATGGGGAGGAAAAGTGACCATGTCCAAGAGAAAGGAAGCAGCTGCAGCAGCCAAGGAATTAGAAATGAAGCAGAAAGGCAGAGCTGCAACTCTCAATATATAATATTTAATGGTCAGCATTGATTTACTGTTCGATTTTAAATCCTGCAGGTCTACAGGAAATTCCTCCATCACAGCAAAAGGATATTGCTTTACTGAGGTCTAGCTGGACCACTCCTGTGGGGTCTTCTAGGAAAAATTTCCCCTAAAAAACAGGATTCATTAATAAAGCAAAATACACCAAACACACAAATGCTTCAATCAGAAGCATCTATCAGTCAGCATTTAGAAATATTTGGCTGAGTTTAACGTTTTAAGCCGGCAAGAACTGAAAATAATGTAGTTTATAGTAAATGTAGCTCAGCAGCTTCCCTGGGAGCTGCTGCAATTGGGATTACTGGTGCTCCCCTCCCAAAATCACAGTCCAGGGCATTGGCAAGTCCACACTCAAGTCACTGGAAGCTTCCAGCCTCTCAAGAAGGGACATGCCAAAAAATCCTAACTGTTTCTGGTTGCTGACATAAAAAATTTATAGTGGAAAGACAAAGAAAGGCATTTGCCACACACACACTGGGTCAAGTGTGAGATATTTAAGTTTTCTTATTTTTAATGTATTATAGCACTGAATGAGCAGTGATCAGAGACTCCACAATAAAAAGGAACTCACCTCCTTGAGCTGAGTGATCATCCCAAGCACAATCACTTCTCCCACTTTAGCTGTATTGCCCAAGAGAGTTTCTACTGTCTTCAGCTGGGATCAGAGGCAAAGAATCCACTCAGAATCAAATCAAACTCTCCAGGTGCCTTTTCCCAAGCAAGACAAAGCCCCACACAGGACATGGTTTTACATAAACACACAAATAAGCCAGAGGATACAGGCTCATTACAAAAATCAGAGCCATATTTCTGAATGTGGCTTAGGAGAAGATTCTCAATAATGGCTGCTACCAAAAAGAACTACTGTGATTATTTGGATTAATAGTGGAAAGAATTCCATTTTTTACCTGGAATTTGCTCTTGCTATCATCAGGATGAGCAACAACTGGTGAAGGAGTGAACAGCTCATGTCTGTGAGTCCTCTGCAGAAACCAAAATTGAAGTGATTCAGTTTAAATATAAATGAGCAGTGTCAAAAAGCCAGTTTGCTGCAAGCACTATACAAAACACTTCAGAAAGTTCTTACTCTATTTCATCCAGCAACTTTTAATAATTCAGTCCTTTTGACAAGAATTTGCTTCCAATAAACAGATGACCAATAACACCGGATAATAAAACTAAGCCTAAAAAAAAAGTGTCATAAAAGCATCTGTAAGGCTGCTAAAAGAAGTCATGTGTGACAAGCTGGAAGGCAGAGAGCTGATGAGGCAGAGAGGTGCAGTAGCAGGATGTGTTTGTGGCAGGAGATGTGGGATCCACCCCTGTGGACACCTGCAGAGTTCCTGACCTGCTGCAGGATGGAGTAGCGCTCCCGGTACAGCTCTGCCTTGTCTCTGGCAGTCCCAAATAAACTCGGCCCAGGCAGGTCAGTCATGGACAGGCTGCAGGGAATTAACACAATCACAGTTTTAAAAAGAGATATTCCACACATCAAAATCATTTCTGGATCTAAAAGGTCTGGGAGGGTGCAAAAGCTACACCATGATTCAGGTACTCCATGAGGGACGTTCCTGTGTTTCTGCATTTCTGCATCCATTTCACTCCCCTCTAACTCACAGGCCTTGAGATTGATCCCTTCACCCAAAGAGACCTCTGCAGAAATCCATTTTAAAAAAAGCAGTTATGCCTTTAAGCAGTTGTGAACAAAAGAATTATTCCTCCAGTTCCTCACCAGCTGCTCCTAATTTTTCTTTTTTACCATTTGGAGCTCTCCTTAGAAACCCCCTAGGGCTTCAGGGAGCTGCAAGATACAGACTAAGAAATAAATACAGGCAACAGACAGATCAAATTTATTAAAAAAATAAATTTAAACAGCCCAATGTGAGAAAAAAATATAACCCCAGACTACCTTTAGTGATCTATGTCCTTAGCCTTACTGTCTTTTTTATTCATTAGGTGGCATAAACTTGGTTTATGGTCTTAAACATTTATTACTTTTCTCACTCAGGCTTCAGCTGAACAGACCCAGGAGGGAAAAATTAAAACCAGACTTATCCTATAGAAATAGAGACTTTGTTCTTAAAACAGGAAGTGCTTGTAACTTAAAATATGGGAGACTTACGGCAGAAACTTCTTTCTTTCTGAATTATAAATAAAACGTGGAATGTCAAAGGCTCCAATAATGTTGAAAACATTTTCTCTGAAATAAGAAGAGTTACAGCATTAGCTGAATGTTACCTTCCAACCAAAACCATTCTGGGATTCCATGAAGTGGATGAAACAAACTAAAAAATATGGTGGATAAAATGACATTTGTTTTGTTCCTTATCATCACCATTTCTCTTTCTATTTTATATTCTATTTTCTCATGCATCTTCTAGTTAAATCATTTAAAGGCTTGTCCCTGTGATCTGTAGAGCTTGTCCCTTCAGGACTCTGCAGTGAGAATCTGTACATATGGATTTCTCTTCACTTCTGGAGCAAAAAGATAAAAACTACTTTAAGTATAAAAAAGCACTAAAAGAAAAGTCACACTCAAACCATCTGCATCATAAAGATTCCAATGGCAAGGAGCAAAGTTAAACTCAAATTTTCTCCATCCTGAGAGGCTGTGGGATGACAGGATCTCATTGACATGCCCAGCAAACCATCTCTTTCCATGCTTTGCATCACGATGTGAACACGAAAGGAAACACATCCATCAGATCACAAACTCTCAGAAACTGCAGTAATTGCTCCACACTTTGTTATCACAGAAGGGAAATCAATCAGGGCTTCAAAAAACTAAACAAAAAAGCAGGAGCAAGCACCCCAAAGGAAAACTTTTCCAAAGTGCTTTCAGAAAAGAAAGGAACAAAAGCAACCTGAGATAACTTTTACATAGAGCAGAGCAAATAAAGCATGGACAGAATATTGGTTAATATTCAACCTGTAGCAAACACAGCACACAAGCCCAGCAGCTGAATTCCAGAATGTCAGGTTATATTCAGAACCAGCCATGAGAACAAATGCTCCAAGGAGCAACCTGGAGCAAAGGCAGCACCAGGAAGGCAAAAGCACAGAGTAGTGAGTGCAGAAAATTCCTGGCATTCATTTCCCCAGGAGGAACAAGGAAATGACAGCAGCTCCCAGAAGTTCCAACCCAATTTGTAATTTTTAATGTCACCCTACATCGCCTCATCCGGGGCCCGGCTGCATTCCTGGACAGCTGCTTCCACCAGGGGCTGCTCAATCATATTGGATGACACTGGAAAGAAAAACCCCAAGGATTAAACCTGCAGCAAGCAAGGAAGTGGGTCTCCAATATTCCACATCAAATGGCTGAGTCTCTTCACAGGAATACACACAATGTTTTATGTCATGACACATAGATGGAACACTTAATACTGTCACCAAAAGGACACATTCCTAGGAAAAGATATATCCCACACACACTGTGCCCACCCTGAATTCCCTAAACATAGAGAACAAAACAATTATAGTTGATGCAAAGCTGCCAAATATATCACAAATGTGTTAGAGCTGAGCTTTCACATTCTGGAGGTTAATTTGGTTCCAGAACATTATCACACGGATTGCTGCTGTAAATATTCCAACACATTTCTGGAGACAGGCACATTGTTATTTTCATGGATTTAAACTGATAATCAAAATTAGTTTGAAGGCCTCCCCACCCTCACAGGTATTCCATCAAAAATATTATTATAAAAATAAAAATATTATTATAAAAAATGTTATTAAAATATATATTCCTTCAAAATATTCTGCCCTCTGGCAGTGGGAAGCCATTCCCTGTGTCCTGTCACTCTGTGTATAAACAGTCTCTCTCCATTTTAATATTTAAAATTACAGTTTCAGGTACAAAGATGTCTAGACAAACTTTCAGTAACTGTCACTGAAAAATGTTACTACTTTTGGAAAAATCAGGATATTCTGAACTGCCAACTCTTTAAATGGCAGAAATGTCTTCTGCTGACATTGCAAACTTCAGTGTTTAACCAAAATAAAAGGCCAAAAAATACATTTATCTCCATCAACCCTTTACACTACAATGACACCTCAGTGCCTCTGCTGCCAGTAATTGTCTTGATAACATCAGAAATGCCAGGAAAAGTGGCTCAAGAAAAAGAAATTGTTTACTTACAGGGCTGTTTTTCAACTGTATCAATGACATTTTCAATTATATCGTCAAGTTCTC
>VZTT01021026.1:0-12591 GCA_013400855.1 Buphagus erythrorhynchus
GTATCTGTGTGATTACTTTTTAAACTTTACTTTGCCCTAACAGCCTTTCTGTTCTTGTTTTCCAGGAGTGCTGTCCCAAAAGCTCCTGACCATGTTTACATTGCTATGCAGAGCACTGAGGTCCATGTCAAACCACTTCTATTTACTTCCTTACAAGAAGATGCTCTTGGCTACTTTTTTGCTGTACCTGGTGATGGTGAGATTAGACCCAGGTATAGGATTAAGATTTCCAATTTTTCAAATTCCATTATGGTTATGGAGAAGAAATGGGTTGCTTGTAGTAAGTTTAGTCTGTCTAAATGTCTCAGGGAGACACAAGATCTGGGTGACTAGGAACTTAGTGTGTCTAATGTTTCCAGTTGCAGTCCATGGAGAAAGATGAAGCTCCACAAATGCCAGTTTTTTGCAAACTCATTCCAGCAGACAAAGATTCTGAGAGGCAGGCAGAGCTGTCCTAGACTAAACCTTTTCCTCACTGAAGGAAGGAAGAGAACTAGGTTTTTATTAACTCTAGTTGGGAGTAGTTATTTCTTAATATGTTTAGTGTATGTTAGTTTTACCTGGTTAGTTTTACCTGGTTAGTTTTACCTAGTAAGTTTTACCTTTTTGCTCTGCTTTGCAGCTTCTCCCGCATCGCTGCCATTCATTTACAAACTGGTCCAGCTCTTCAGACAGGCTTGGGCAGCTGTGCTTTCTCCAGTCCACAGGCCTCCAAGTCGAGACTAAGTGTCTTCCTCCACTGAAAGTGTCACCTTGTTTTGAGGATCTTACCAGGGAATGTTGAAATCTGAGATGACCACCTGTGGACTCCTGGAATTTCTTCTGACAGGGAATGGTGGTGTATGAATTTTGAAGCCACAGCAAGTATTCCTGACATTTTGCTTTGTCCTGTCCAACATTAGGGTAAAGCCACTCCTTCCATATCTGCAGCTGAATAAGAATCCTCCTTTTCCAACACTTTGCCTTGGATGTGTCTCTTGAGAGAGGGTTGTGTAGCCAGTTATGAACTATGGAAGAAGTTCTCATCCTTGCAAATGCTGAGCAGTTCTCTGAACAAGTGCAGTAGTGTTCCTGGAGCCATGACTGTAAAAGGCAACAGAGTACCAGTGGTTAGGGGAATATTCTGTTTTGCCTGAAGACATCTGAAAAGCCCAGTTCCTGCAGCATGGGATTTAGGACAAACACGTGGAAAAAAAACACTGGAGAAAGTAAAGCCTATTGCATTTTGAAAGCCATGGTTTCTCTTGTGACTGATGCCTCTTTGGACAGGCACACTGGATTTTAATAATGTTTAAGCCAGAAAGGTGAGGTGGGTGGGCCACAAAGACTGTTCTGCTGTACTTACTCTTCTTAAATGCAAATTACAGCACTTAGTGCTTGCCTGATGCATAGTCATTCTTAGAAGCACTTGGTGGTGGTGGTGGTAAGGAAATAGACTTATTTTTTTAAATCATATTCTATGTTATTGTCTTCAGTTGAATAACTGAAGTTGTTGCTTTGCTTCACTCTTTCCCTACCTCTTGCTTTGTTTATGTGGATATCAAAAAGTCTCTCTGTATATGTAGAATTCCTCCCCAAGTCCCCAGTATCCAAAGTCTTGGGTTAGATGGGAGTCATTTAGCAATGCTCTGTCATTCAGAACAAAAGTTTATTTTTTATAGAAAGAGATACTTCTCTGACATCACAAGACCTTCCCCAGATCTGTGGCAAGAAAATTGTTCATCTGCAGATCTGTCACCAGACCAACTCCATTTCTGACCACTTGGGGCAGAAATTGGAGGTTTGGGGTAGAATATTAATTTCTCCTCCATCCATTCATCCATCTGTCCTCAATTGACAAAGGGTAAATTCCAAGGAGGGAGCACTGCCCTAACAAAACACTGCTTTTAAACTGTTGTGTGCTGAAGGGGACAAATTAAAGGCCTCTGTCATCCCAGCACCTGTGCCAAAAGGGTGTAAACTCATTGATGTCAGCCCAAACTACAAAATGTTGTCAGAGCAGCCTTTTTGGTGGGACCACACCAAAAGAGAGAAGTAGCCAGTGCAGTCCCAGTGTGGTGTCCTAGAGCAGTAGTGCCCTTTGTCTCTAGCAATAACCATACTCCAAGGTGGTAGCTGTTCCTATTTCCTTCACACACATGGGTGTGTTGGTACTCTCAGACCATGTGTGATCTGCTGCTTTGCTGCCTACTGGGGAACTTTGCAAACAGTCTAATCTTCACTACTAAAAATAGTTGTCTGCTTCATTTTAAATTATCCCAGAAAGAGCTACATTCCAGCATTATTGTCAGACAAACTCAGGCAGGTTATCCATGAGTGCAGTAATGACCTTGCCTAGTTGTCTCAGGAGTTTTTAAAACCCAAACCAATCCCATATCCCTCCCCAGAGTTTTTGTCTCTGCCAGGACTCTGCACCAGGTTAAGTAGCACATAGTGCTTCTCCGTATAAAAGAGTAATTTCTTATATCCTCTGCACACACATGGAAGAGCAGCCTTTGATATTGCTAAATTGTTCCTGTAATCCAACTGTAAGTGGACTTACAACACTGAAACCAACACTTGATGTGAAATCAGGTAGAATGAAACACAGAAGCTCTGTCTGGAGTTGAGCTCTTCCAAGAAATGACCAGGATGAGTCTTCTGCCCCCCCTGCTTTGCAAGGCCTCAGGTTAAGTCTTTTTTAAGTCAGTTAAGGAAATGGCAAACTTCACTCTGAAGTCAGGCCAAATTCTTATCAAAGTGACTGTTAGGTGAAGAACACTTTTTGCTGTAGTCTTCTGGCATCATTTTTAGTTGGATGGCAGAGATGCTGTTGTGGAGGATGGTTTGGACCAGTGGTTTCAGCAGGCCATAAATAGTTTTTAGAATGCTGTTAAATGTCATTTACCAGGACTTTTAACATTAAACTTTATTTTAAGTGTAGGCTGGTAACCTTGACTTTATTGGAGTACAACTGATTTAGAATTTATATTGTTTTTAATTCATCATGAGAGAACAAGAAGGCAGAAATAAGGTATCAGGGTTTTTTTGCAATTAATAATAAAACTGCAGTATCTAATTTTTATAATAAAGTGACTACTAATTTACCTCTTTGTAGAGTTGCTTCTTTGTGCTGTGATTGAGTATATGAAAAAAATTATGTTTATTGTATTGATATGCTACAAAGTATATCAAAGTTTTCCAGAATTGTTTCACAATGTTTAATAGTTTCAGCATATTTGAATTAAGTAGAGAATGTTTTCTGTGTGAACCTGAGGAGATCTAATCCACTGATGATGTTGGCAGGGTGTAAGTCTGCATTTTGGCATGGCCAAGACCAATACTACCAAGAATAAAGTACCTGGTATTCATCATTATTAGCTGAATGTATCTTTAAATTAGAACTAACTACAGTTCTGACCTTACTGTATTACAGGAGAAAACTCTACAAATAAAAAGTAAAAATACATAACACAGTTCTCTGTTTCAGGGATAATGCCTGAAAACCGGAATTTTATCAATGTAGTAGTGCTATAAAGGTACTTAATTACTAGACTTGGGAAGTTCAGAAATCCTGAAATGAGATGCTGCTGGTTCTCTCAGCAGGTGGCAGTAGACTGACAGGAAACAGTTACACAGGGAACATAAGGAAAGTGTTTAAATCCTCATTCACTTTCCGAGGAAGGTATTATAATGTGTGGGAAATGAAAAGGCTTACACATCCCAAATGAAAAGGAAAAAAGGATTTTGTGTGATCACCTCAGAACTTACTAAGAGTGCACTGCTTTGTAAAATGGCACAGTAATGTTCTAAAATAATCCATGATTCTGACACTGTTGGTGAGTCATTTAGGTAACCAACCTGTTAACTTAGCTCCCATCAGGGAGGGAGTGATGTACATCCAGTAGAGGAGAAAAACCATTTAACTCTTCTTCATTTGCCTCTTGATGTATTTCAATCTCCAGCAATCTCCAGAAGGAGAAAGGGGAAGACATTCAGAGTGATGGTGTTTGTCTTCCTGAGCCACTGATGGAGCCCTGCTGTCCTGGTTGTGGCTGAACACCCTGGGAAGAGTGAATGCACTCCTTGGTTTGCTTTGCTGGTGTGCACAACCAGCAAAGTGTGTTAAACTACACCTCAGCTCACAGCTTCTCTCTTACTCTCCTGATCCAGTGCTCAGTTGCCAGCTGAGGTTAAACCAGTGCAACAGTACTTCTGAGTTCTAGATTACTCAAAAATGCCATTTTCAGAGATGTATCTATCTTTAATTAGAGAAAAAGGCTTTAGGTTTCATATGGCAACTCACTATCTGCCCATAGAGGTTAAATGCCAGCATCCATCAAGATTATTTACTTTCCAAAGATCCAGGTCCATATCTGCCTCGTGTCTCTATGGGCTCCCACTGGCAGAGAAAATGCCACAAAGGACTAAGTTGCAAATAATTTAGTAACTCACAAACCTCTTTTAGAGATTGTCACTGGTAGATCTGATACGTTGACTCAAAGTGTGCCTAAGAGGTTTTGGGTGGTGGACTGCTCCAAGTATTTGCTGTGAGACTTTTTCCTAATTCTCTGAAGCTATAAGCATTCACATTTCAGATTGTCCAGAGCACCAGAGCTTGTCTGGAATGTTACCACTTCCACTGGAAGAAGGACACTAGAGCAACCTATTCCTTAGTCTCAAAGCAACAATCTGATGGTTTTCTGAAAAACTCTGAGATTCAGCTTAAACAAAGCAGCAGATGGACATCATCATGGAAATTCTTTGTTAAAAAACAATTATGGCTCCAGAAATTATGGCTCTGTAGCTTTTCCCAGCCAAAATCAAAGAGTAATGATTTGCAGGTTTATGTAAAGAACAGCAAAATTAAGACTATACCAAAGTGAGTTTATAAAAACCAGTATGAACTATTTCTCACTGTTAAAATGTAGGTGTTAAAGAAGATACTTCTATGCTGGTTGCCAAACAGTTGCAGCAAAATCTATTAATATCATCATGTCAGTGTAGACTAACCTACATTTTAGAAATTGTCTGTTTAATATCTGCTGATTAAACAGCATCATAAACAGTACATTTATAAAGTCTGGGGGTACATAATGCAGATTCAAGCAATTAAGTGTGCCTTCCTTTTTGTAACATAGGGGTTGCAAACACAAGGATTTCTCTACTGAGAGGAGCTGCTGCTTTCCAGTGGTGGAGGTGGCTGCACTAATGGTGTGTGTGCTGCAGGTGATGTCAAATCCTGAGGTGTGAGAAAGCACTGTGTTACATGGCCATGTTCCAAATTAAAGCATGCCAAGCCTGGCTGCACTGGCTTTGAAGCCTGGGGTGTCTCTAAGTGGGTGGATTTGCACAGGAGGGTGTTGGAGCAGCAGGGTGACCTCTTCCCCCAGCACTGTGACACTGAAGTGCAGCAGCAGGTGCCACAGGGTGCCTCCTGCCCTGCAGCCCAGAGCCAGGCTCCAGCACACACCAGGGATCCCAAAGGAGGGAAACACCTCTGGAGACACCATGGTAAGGGGGATGTGGGAGCACCATGGTGAGGGGGACTGGGAGGGCAGTGGGTGAGGGGAGGCAGAGGGGTCTGCTGCTGTTATCAGTAGGTTTTGCCACAGAACCCTGATCTCACACACCACTTGTCACGTAAGAAGATGGGAAAGCAGTGCAGAAAATCTCACTGAAGCATTATGGCATTAAGTTTTCTTCAGAGAGTCCCTAATAAGTGGAATTACAAGAGAAATTAGATGTGGAGTCTTAGCTGGTTGATACTTTCTGTTATGACCACATTTTCTCAACACCAGTTCATTTTCATACAAGATAATTTTTTTTCAGAAATAAACCAAAAAAAGTTATTAACCTTTGTGTCTGTTTTAAATTAATTTAGCCCCAAAGGCTATAATATCCCTAGCTATACAGGGTATGCATGTGTGTTTCTGGAGTCCAAGAATCCTTTTATATATGTATGCATTTAAGTAAGTGACAAAATGCCCTTTGTTTGTAAGTGTTGGGGATTTGTTATAAATTTGTAGAAATCTCTCAAAACCTCTTAGAACGTGAAAAAACCCATTTCAGCTTGTATATCTCTAGCACTGAGTCTAATTTTGGTGCAGAGGAAGAACTTTCTGCCAGCTCATCTTGCAGGCAAAATACTTCCACAGGCTTCCCAGACCTAGGGAAGTGAGTGTGTTTGTGGAACAGCTGGAAGACTAAAGTCTGCCTTTTCCAATAAATCCTGGAGCCAGGTATTAGTTTGTTTTTTTAAGAGTCAAAGCTGTCCCAGGTTTAGTTTCACAAAGGATCTGGTCCTTTCTGCTGTTTCTTTGTTAGACCAGTCCTGGTACATTAGTGGTGGGATGTGAAACATGAGTTTGGAATAGACTCCAAATTAAAATATCACATAAAGATCAGTTTACTCTGACTGTGACGCTGAAGAAGGCCCACTCCCTTCCCTGCTAAAAGTCTGGCATCTATTTTAATGCTGTTTACTATGCAAAATCAGAAACCTCTTTTTCATTGTCTTCTCTCTTTGGCAGAATATTTCCAAACTACTGCTGGGGTAGGAGAAGATGAAATGGCTCAAAAAGCAGGATTTCAAAGTAGAGCAGCTTAAAACTCATTCTGGAAAGTCTTCAACTCCAGTCCTATATGAAGTTTTACAATATTAACTTCTAAAGGCAGCATTCACTTGTTCTACTGTGAAAAAACAGATCAATTCCTCTACAGACCTGAAGAAGTGAGCAAAGCAGCTCTTTAGGTTTAAAATACTGCTTGACTTGTAATTGTAGTTTTGCTTTAAAAGATACTCTTTTTAAAAGCCAGCTGGCCTCATTGCTGTGTTTGAAAAGAAAAGAAACATTTTTCCTTTCCTTCTTTTTCCTTATTTTTCTTGCTGCCAGCCTCACAGATTCACCCTGGGATTTGAAAGAAAAGGCAGGAGCCTGCCCTGTGGAAAGTCAGCATTAATTGAATTCTCTAAGCCCAAATATGCCTTTAGTGTCTCCTGAGTAATCCTCCAGATTGCAACACACAGGCTTATGAAGTCCCATTGTCACTCAAATAATTGAGAGACTTTTGCACAACTCAGTTGAGAAAAACTGGGTTATGCAAGCACACTTGAAAGCACATGCATTTGCAGAGTCAGCAGCTTAGAAATGAGTTTTAGAAATGAGAAATTATTTCTACTGAATAGAAATAATTTATTTCATTGAATGAAAGATTTAAATTGAGCTTTCATGTTCATGTCTCTGGAACAGTGTTTTCTTCACAAATAGACATATATTTGTGTTTAAGAAACGTAACTAAAGATATTTTTTCAGAAGCAACTAGAATTTCAAAAGTCATCACTGCCCCAGAGATGTTGCTGGTCACACATTACGACTGAAAATTTAGTTTTTAGGGAGGATACATTTCATTCTCAGGTCACAGAATGGTTTTGCTGGGTAAGCAGTTACAGAATTTAATTTAAAAAAAATACTGGTCAAATCTGATAGTGCCATTGGTTGTTTCTAAATGCAATATTACAAAATGAGTGGGGATTGTCCTCTGCCCTTAAAGCCAGGCCTCCTTCATATCTGAGCATCTCAATTCTCCTTCCCTCTCCAAAGCCTGGCAGTGGTCAGTGAGCTGCTCACTGAAACCATTTTTGGTGGTTTTCTGCATGGTGCCCAAGCATTGTCTGGAAAAATATTAACTGGCCTAAGCCAAAACTGTGCCAGTTTTTTTGAATTATCAATCAGCACAGGAGATCACAGTCAAGTGTTCAGTACTATGATCTGACTTTTTTTTACTCCCTAGTATAGACCAGGATCACAGAAACCAGAACTCAGGCAGCTTAAATTGCTCCAAAGAAGAAACCAAATCTGAAAAAATCCACATGCCTGAAACCACTCTCTCCTCAAAAAAATGCCTTCCACTACACCCAGTGTTGCAATTGTTGGGACTGACCCAGAAGTATTTGCTTTATAATTCTGTTTGTGAATTTATGAAATCCAGCACCATGGCCTTCATGGTCCTGTACTTTTAAGTGTACAGGATTTTGGAGCAATTGATACCTGCCTACTTTAAACCTGATGTTATAGAGTTTTCTTTTTCTGGCTGCCACAGAAACAATGCTGGAAATCATGCAAATCCACTGTACTGCAATGGCACTGCCTGACAAGCAATGGACCCATAAATGTAAAATTAGTGTCTGCTCAGGAGCTGGAAGGAACATTTATTTCGACCAAGAAAATCTGAAATAATTTCCTTAGGTGAAAGCAGCTCTTCCAAGTTTCCACATGTGCTGGTTTTGTATTAATTGGTACTTAAAGGAGAGTAAATGTAGGAGAGGAAAGGAGGGGTGGTCTAAAAGTTTTATTCTAAATTTATTATTCCTCTATGTTGTTAATAAAAGTTTTCTTTGCACCCTTTAAGTTTTAAACCTACATTACTTTTACTCCTAATCCTATCTCACAACAAAAAGTAATACATTAAAATTAATGAATCTAAACCACTACACCATGCTAGCCTGCTATCAGAGGGTAGAAGGATCAAAAGACATCACCTGCCTTGGGTTACATAAGGGTGAAGGATGCCACATGGCTGTGTCAGGTTCCAGCCAGGAGTAAAAATAAACTAAACTGGGATGTGCTCCTCAGCAGGGCCAATCCAGGAAGAAAGGTGGGGTTTGTGCAATTGAAATTTTTTCCTGACTGTTTCATAGTAGAGCACACAGATCTTAATTTTTTAAAGAGCTGTCTCAGTGTCTGGCAGGTGCATGTGCAGTCTCATTGTGGTGGTGGGGCTGAACAACCAAATGAACAGCTGACAGTGACAACTCCCCGATTTTTTGGCAAAGCAATACACTGGGGAAATGTAACCAGCAGGAGTAAGGAGAGCTAAGGTACACTGCTTTTTCTGACCCTCTGTTTCTCTCTCCCCTCAGCGTGAGTGCATCTCTGTTCACGTTGGCCAGGCTGGAGTGCAGATAGGAAATGCGTGCTGGGAGCTCTTCTGCCTGGAGCATGGCATTCAGCCCGATGGCACCTTCAAGGACCTGCCAGATAAACTCAGCTCTGATGACTCTTTCACCACATTTTTCAACGAAACAGCCACTGGGAAGCACGTGCCACGGGCTGTCATGGTGGACTTGGAACCAACTGTGGTAGGTCAGTACAGAAATAAACCTGCAAAACGGAGATGAGATTGCTTTTCCTCATATCACCGTGGTGTGCCACCAGTCTTCACTGGCACAAAGCAGCCCTTTGTGCCTTGGGCTACCACTAGGTAGCATGAAATTAGTTTTCTTGTGACACAGGATGCCAGATTCTGTCACAGGTGTTACAAACATAGGAACAGAAGGATGCCCAGCAGTTTAATAGCTGGTACATGTGGTGTACAACTTCTCTTTGCATTAATATTTAACTTTTGGGTTTGTTTATCATGACTTTTTTGCCATTCAAATTCTGCTTTTCTTCAGTTTGGATTAAAAGTGGGAGCCTGACCGCTTCCCTCCAATAATAGAAGAATGTCTAAAAATTGGGACACCTGAATTTACTCACAATTTTTTTTTCTGGGGACTCATGGATGCAGGCTGTACTTGTCACTGACAAGCTCATGAGAAGAGAAGTGGCTGGATTGAAGATGCACCATAAATCAATCAAATGCAACAATGAAAAAATGCTCTGGAGACATTTCCCTTCTCCATCAGCATCTGTCTTTTGGCATCATGAGCTCCCTTGACTGAGAGCATGCATTGATGCCAACAACAACAACCAGAATTTGTTGGCCCTGGAGCATATTTGTACAATTTCTTTCTTCTTCAGATGAAGTACGGGCTGGCACCTTCCGGGAACTTTTCCATCCAGAACAGCTGATCACTGGGAAGGAAGATGCAGCCAATAACTATGCCCGTGGCCACTACACCATTGGCAAGGAAAGCATTGACACGGTGCTGGATCGGGTCCGTAAGCTGGTAAGTCCCAGTAGTTTTGAAAAACAGCGGTTTGGACTCTGTAGAAGAAAAAGGGTAGAACTAACAGCTGGTTAATTGCAAACGCTACCAAAGTTTCAGAAAAGAGATTCCAAGTGATACAGATGATATCCTGGACATGGTACAGGAGAGAGAAGCCCAGTAGTTCACTTCCCAGCTGCATGCCTCCAGGCATTTTTATAAAGTGGTTCTGAATATGTAATTTTTAATTATCAGCACAGCCCTACAGCACCAATACTGATACTGAAGGGTGGATTATGCAGCTGTACATTGCTGGTTTCAGCTAGAATAACAGAGCAGTGTGAAGTTCACAGAGAGAGAGAGGCCTGGACAGATCCCTGTGTCATAAGCTGAGACAGTGAGGGAAGCAAAGGTTGGAATTATCACCAGGCCTTTCCCAGGAAAACCTGACATGAAATCAGTGCTGCATACTGCCTATGGCTGCTCACTCCTTCAGCTCAGGATAAGCTCACACAGCAGTCTCTTCCACCTTTTTCAGCCACTGCTGTTTCTCTTTTGCTTTCTAGACCGATGCCTGTTCTGGGCTGCAAGGATTCCTGATCTTCCACAGCTTTGGTGGCGGCACCGGCTCTGGATTTACCTCCCTGCTGATGGAACGCCTCTCTGTGGATTATGGGAAGAAGTCCAAACTGGAGTTTGCCATCTACCCGGCCCCTCAGGTCTCCACGGCCGTGGTGGAGCCCTACAACTCCATCCTGACCACGCACACCACGCTGGAGCACTCGGACTGCGCCTTCATGGTGGACAACGAGGCCATCTACGACATCTGCCGCCGCAACCTGGCCATCGAGCGCCCCACCTACACCAACCTGAACCGCCTCATCAGCCAGATCGTGTCCTCCATCACGGCCTCGCTGCGCTTCGACGGCGCCCTCAACGTGGACCTGACCGAGTTCCAGACCAACCTGGTGCCCTACCCGCGCATCCACTTCCCCCTGGTCACCTACGCCCCCATCATCTCCTCCGACAGGGCCCACCACGAGCAGCTCTCCGTGGCCGAGATCACCAACGCCTGCTTTGAGCCCAGCAACCAGATGGTCAAGTGTGACCCGAGGCACGGCAAGTACATGGCGTGCTGCATGCTCTACCGGGGTGACGTTGTCCCCAAGGAAGTCAACGTGGCCATTGCGGCCATCAAGACCAAGAGAACCGTCCAGTTTGTCGACTGGTGTCCAACAGGCTTCAAGGTGAGTAGGGCTGCCACCAGCTTCTCTTCACTGTTTGAAGGGCAGGTTCAGTCTAGTGGAAAACTTGTATTTAAAGCTTTCTATCTTGTCTATTTCTCCTGTTCCCCCTGAACATGGGGGAATATAGATATGTCCCAATGAACGTAAGAAAAATGCATTTATATAAAACGTGCCTTTTGGACATTCCAATGACACAGGCTTTTACATATTTAAGTAAGTGGAAATTCTTAGTGGTATGGGTTAAAATTTAACGAAGTTTTAATTTCAGACCTGACCTTTGGAACAGACAATAAGAGCTTCTCTTTATTGTTTTAAGGGCAGGTTCAGTCTAGTAGAAAACTTGCCTATTTCTCATTTTTTCTTCTGATCATGGGGGAATATAGATATTTCCCAATGAACATAAGAAAAATGCATTTATATAAAATGTGCCTTTTGGACATCCCAATGACACAGGCCCTTATATATTTAAATAAGTGGAAATTCTNTTCAGACCTGACCTTTGGAACAGACAATAAGCGTTGCCTCCGAGGCACTATCTAAAATTGAGGAAATACCAAATTGAGGAAATACCAAAACTGATAAAATTAATAAAGGAAATGCTGATATTAGGGAATCTCTTAGTTAACCTAGAAATATTATACAACCTCTCCCCACTGGCTACACAGCAGTGTTGGGAAATGTATTTTCAACAATAATACAGACATTAACAGTGGAAAAATATTTATCATATGAACAGCTCCTTGAACAATGGAAACTTTCAACTGGGAGCCAACATTTTCTGTTAGTTTCTACAGACTATCTTGATGAGACTCTATATTCAGTACTGAGTAGCTGTATATATATATGCATAAAATATATCTATAAGGATAATATCTATACCATTCTATTGTTTAAGGTACACTGATGAGTTTGCAGCTTCTTTTTCTGTTAGTTTCTACAGAGTATCTNGCTCCTTGAACAATGGAAACTTTCAACTGGGAGCCAACATTTTCTGTTAGTTTCTACAGACTATCTTGATGAGACTCTATATTCAGTACTGAGTAGCTGTATATATATATGCATAAAATATATCTATAAGGATAATATCTATACCATTCTATTGTTTAAGGTACACTGATGAGTTTGCAGCTTCTTTTTCTGTTAGTTTCTACAGAGTATCTTGATGAAACTCTGTATTCAGTACTGAGTAGCTGCATATATATATATATAAAATATCTATCAGTATCATATCTATACTGTTCTACTGTTTAATGTACACTGATGAGTTTGCAGCTTTCTTCACAGCTACTCAAGATATAGATACAGATATAGATGATATAGATATAGATGATATAGATATAGATGATAGACATAGATATAGATGTAGATATAGATATAGATGATATAGATAATACAGATATAGATATAGCTATATAGCTATAGATATAGATGATA
>VZTT01021027.1:0-11165 GCA_013400855.1 Buphagus erythrorhynchus
TGTTCCCAGATTTCCGGGCCTCGCCCTCCGGCAGAGCCCGAGCGCTCCCGCGCCGCCGCGGGCGGAGGGCGCCCCCTCGCGGTACCGCGGCGCCCCCACGGGCCGCAGCCACGACAGCGGCAAAGGTCCCTCACGGCCGGGAGGAAACAAATCCCCGCTCCTTCCGAGCAAGAAAGGCAATATGCACGGCAACTTCAGCGGTAATTAAGGCATTCAAAGCTTTTTTGTCCTCAGCCCTTAATAGTGATAGACCTTGGGCTGCTCTGTCCCCTGAGTTTAAGGACCAGGAGTGTGGGAACGGTGACCTTCCCTTTGTGGACACTGAAGTTGCAAGGGACCAGCTCTACCAGCTCACAAGTCCATGGGGCCTGGTGAGATTCACACTAGGGGTGTGAAGGACCTGCAGATATTATGGCAGGACCCCTCCTGATCATCTACCAAAGGTCTTAGGAGTCTGTGGAAGTCCTTAAGGCAGGATGTTAGTCTCACCTACAAAAAAGTATGTGAGGGAAGACTCAGAGAACTACAGACCTGGAAAAAATATGGAGATTATTATACTGGGTACTATTAAAAGCCATCTAAAGAAGAATTTATAGTCAACATGAGTTCCCAAAGGGAAATTCTTGTTTAAGTAATTTGATATCCTTCCGTGATAGGGTCACCTCCCTAGTGGATGAAGGGAAGGAGTGGATGTAATTTTCCTGGATTTTAGTACAGCACTCTTCTGGAGAAGCTGTCCAGCTGTAGGATGAGTGGGTTCATGGTGTGCTGGGTGAAGAACTGGCTGAAGGGCAGAGCTCAAAGTGTTCTAGTGAATGGGGCTACATCTGGCTGGCCACTGGTCACCAGTGCTGCTCCTTCAGGGCTCATTTCTAGAGTGAGTTCTGTGCAATGTATTTGTTAATGATCTGGATGCAGGAGGTGAATACACCATTAGCAAGTTTGCTGATAATACCAAACTGGGAGGTGCTGCTGACTCTCTCAGGGGACAGGAGGCCCTGCAGAGGGGTCTAGATAGATTGGAGCATTTGGCTTAAAGGTGATTATTACACTGTATTCTGGATTGGTGTAGCCTTATCTTGAGTTCCATGTGCAGTTCTGGGCCCCACAATTTAAGAAGGATGTGAAGGTCCTTGAATGAGCTTGTCTGTTGTGGAGAAAAGGAGGCTCAATGGCAACCTCATCTCTCTCCATAGCTTCCTGAGGAAGCAGAGAGGGAGGTGCTGAGCTCTTCTTCCTGGTATCCCGTGGCAGGGTGTGTGGGAATGGTTCAAAGCTGTGCCAGAAGGGGTTGAGACTGGACATTAGGAAGCATTTCTTCACCAAAAAGATGGTCAAATACTGGAGAAGGCTTCCTGGTGGGTGCTCCAAACCTGTCCATGTTTGAAAGGCATTTGGATAATGTCCTTAATAATATGCTTTAACTTTTGGTCAGCCCTAAAGTGGTCAGGCAGTTGGACTGGATGACCATTGTAGGTTCCTTCCAATACAAATAGTCCTATTCTATTTTATTCTATCCTAAAGCTCCTATAACAATGACTGGGGGGATGGGGAAAGGCAAGTGCTCTTCTTTTAAAAAGCTCTCTCTGCAATTCTGGGTAAATATTAACTATTTCTTTGGTAATGTTTGATTTTTAAAGAGTAAAGAGCAGTTTCCTCTGTATATGTATCATACTTATTTGGCATGTCAGACCATAGCATATGTTTTGAGGAAGAAAAAGGTTTCATTGATTGCTTTTCTGGGAAAATCTTTAGCATTTGTTGTCATACTCTAAATGTTAAGATGTGAGTTCTGCCAAATCAATAATAGACTCAGAGGGCACACATGGAAACATTACAGATCCACAGATGTTACATCATTGTTTTGTGGCATAGGTATATTTAGGAGCTGTGAGGATGTTGGACATACTCCAGAGATTTTTCTTTAATTTCTCAGGTTAGTTAAATTTCCAAATTCTGTCTCTGCACTTCCACACTGTACATAAAATTTGTGAACTGAAGCTTCAGCACTTTTCTGCTGCAAGTCATTCACAGTGACCTTTTGCTGGTGGATTAAATGGCTGTTGTACATGCAATATAGACAAAAATGCATCTGAATAGAGCCTCAGGTGCATCCACTTCTAGCATTAGTGTGGTGTACTTTGCGCAGAACCACTTATCTGCAAGTGCTGGAGCTTCTTTCTGTGTTGTGAGACAAACCTTTTGGCTTGAGGATTGCTGAAGCTAGTAGTCCAACAGAGGTGAGGCTGCTGTAGTTCCCTAATTGCCAGATGCAGTAAGTACTGGGGTGGGCTACTGTTTGTATTTCCAATAGTCCCACAGAGCGTGTGCATATATTTATACACAACTGATCACACAAGCAGAGGGACAAACGTCATAATCCTGCCTCCTCTTTGGCAGTTAAGGGTTGTTGTTTTTTTTTATTGTGAAATAATTTTTTTATTATGGCTATGGAATGAGTACAATTCAGGCACTCTGTTCAGTAACTGACCCTGGACCCTTGGCCTTCCACTTTACTTTGCATGACCACACACAAACCAACACCTACATATGTGCACTATGGATCTTCCCAGTAACTGTCCCTGGCTCCTGCTGTCTCCCTCTGACTCACACTCAGAGCCATAAACCTGCAGATGGGTCTCGGGTTGACCACTGACCTCATAGCTCTCCAGTGGTTGGTTTGGACCTCTTGGTCCCTCCAGGAGTCTACTGTCAGACCACTCTGGTCCCCCTGGTATCCAGCCTAGAACTATGGCTTCTCCATTTTACAGCTTCCAAGCCTCCTTCTCACCAACTAATCCAGTTTGATATTTGCAGGTGTGCACACACTGATATATATCCCTTCACAGCACACAGTCTTCTCCAAAAAAGCAGCATCCTCTCTCCATACAAATTTATTTCATCTGCAGTTGCTCAAATCACACCTCTTAGGTGGGCTGTACAAAGATCACTAGAACAGGAGCTGCCTTTTGCTTGCAGCATCTAGTAGTGGTTTCTTTCCTTGTCACTTCATGTTTCTTACACTTTTCAATTGCTGCAGTTTGGATTCCTCCCCAGACTGTAGTTCCCTTCAGTGTAGTACCTGCTCCTGCAGGGATGCCTTCATGGATTGCAGTCATCTCAGGATGTTTCTGTACCTATGTCTTCTTGTGTGTCATCACTTGTACCCTCACAAATCTCCCAGCAGCCACTCCTCTTTATTAAATGTGTTTCACGGAGATGCTGCATGCTTCTGTAATTGGTTTAGGTTTTGGCATGTGGTGGGTTGATGGTATCTGTTGCCAAGCCAGCTGGAACCTGTGACTGGAGGGCAGACCTTCTCCCACATAGCTCGCCCCTCCAGCTCCTCTGCTACCAAAACTCTGCCAGCTATGCACTGTAGCACAGTGCAGCATTTTCTTTCAGTTTGAGGCAACTCACGATCTGTCGAGTTAGGAGCTGTGTTTAGGCAGAAGCATTCTCAGCCTCATCTTAGGTTTCCCCAGCCTTTCACTGCCCTCCAGTGGATAGTGCTGCATGTAAGCTTTGTCTGCCGTGGCATATAAGGCAGCTTTAAGGTGTTTCCTTTCCTTCCACACCACAACCTTTAGCAAATAAAAAAGAACAACGTGCACGTGAGTGGCAGTGTTCCAGGTCTGAACATTGAGAATCCCTAAAGGTCTTTGATTGATTCCTGCAAAATCAGAGAGCTTTTCTTTTGAACTCAGACATATTCTGGGGAATAAGAACTAAAGGCATGAGAGCAAAGATGCTTGAATGATATTTAAGAGATCCCAGAGAGGTGTTAGGGTGGAGGTTTGATTGTTGATAATAGGTTTTCTTTTCATTCCTGGTGTCAGAAGGTCTGCTGAGTTCTGTTTCAATTCATAGTGTGTTTTACCTGAGATGAGGAGAAGGACTTCACTGATGTCTATATTGTCTATATTTCTTCCTGAGGAACTGTCTAGTCTGGGGTACAGGCATATTCCTGACAGTAACATTAACTGATTCAGAAGAAATAGCAGAAGTGAAACCCACTTGGGAGGATGGTCAGGAGCTAGTTCTTAACTGGACTGCAAACAAACCCTGATGAAAAACATCCTTCTTCCCTCTGCACTCCTGTCCCCTCTCCTTCTGTTCTCCCATTCCCTCACACCATGCATTGCACTCAGTCCCTTCAGTGAGGCAATGCACACCGGGATCAGTGTGCAGTGGTTCCTCCATCAGCAGCAGTCCCTTTAGAGTCATGCCTGGTGGGCCCTGCTCAGGCATGGTTTTTGCTATACTCCTGGTCATATTTTCGTTCCCTGCTGGTGCTTTCTGTCCTTTCTAAAACAAATGTTCAAGGTGCTACAAACCCATCTAATGGCTCAGAGCCACCAAGAAGCTTGGCTGATGTGCTCAGCTGTGGCCTGCAGTGGGTCAGGAGGAGACTGGCTGTGTCCAGTGTGGCTATGACCTTCCAACAGAAGCTCATCCCTATAGCCCCTTCCCCAACCTGCTGAGTATGTTTAGTAGACAGATATCTGACATTTTACAAATTATATGACTTCCCTGTGCCATGGGAGAGATGGTGCAGTGAAGTGGAGCAGTTGGGCAGGCTGGCATTGTAGTTTCATTCACAAGATCCTCATTCTGCAGGAGACATGGTGCAATCCTGAAGGGATAATGAGAGGGTCAGTGTGGTTGTTCCTGCCATGCTCTGGCTTCTAGCACAGGAATATGGATGGGTCTTGGGTTTCCCTCACTCATTTCAGCTCCCTAAACTCAGAGGCTACAGAAATAGTCCTGCATCCTGGAGCAGAGTCACAGGGTCATTCTTCAGTCCCCTCCAATTCCCCAGTATGCTTCCATGTCCTTACTTATAGGATGGGTTAGACAGTACCTCACAGATGATTACACCACTTGTTTTCTGATTTGTTGTTGTTTTCCAGTTCTTGTTTCAGTTACTTCTGGATGCTTTTCCATTTCCTAATGATCATTGGCATAGATTGTCTATCTGTGCCCTCAAGCACACCAAAGCCATCTCCCACCAGGAATGGAGCCCAGGCAAAGGCCCCAGCCACTGTTGTCCTTCAGCACAAACATACTGACCAGTAAGCTATTTACATAGGTCCAGCTCCTTTTGCCTTCTTTCTTCTCTGTTTTTTCATACTCATTCCTCCCAGGTCCAATTTGATCTTTCCTCCTCCTGTCTTTGATCCTTTCCCTAAACATCCCATAGTAAGTCGTGTACAACCCCAAAATGTTCTTTCCAAGTTCCCATGGTGAGTCCTATGGTCCTGTAGGCAGTAATTCTCTCTGACTCTGTAAAGGCATTGATGGGGAGTGTCTTCAGTTGACTCAGCTGGGGGTGCCACCCCCAACCCATAGGGCTGGTGGCTGCACTGTTCCAGCCCTTGGAACAATCCTGCCAGGAACTCATTCAGCTCTGGTGCAGTTACTGGGGTTCTCCACCTGTCATTGTGTCTCTACTCCTTTGTGTTCATGGGAATGAGCCTTCAGTCACATAACCTAATCTTTACCTAGTCCATAAAGCTATACTCATTTAGGTTCACTTCTTGAAGTTCTTTGGGGTTAAAAGTCCCTTACTAGACAGTAGTCTAAGTCTAACCCCTTCTGATGATTGCCTTAACTGTGAAAATTTTGCCCACTAATTTCTGCTAATTCCCTTCTACAAACGTCTTCCTTGTTCTGAATAACCTCATGTGATGCATGCTTTTTGAGCAGAGACACAGTCTGTTAAGTTTATAAGAAATTGTATTCATTTTTAAAAGGCTTTAAAATCCCATGGACAGAGGGAAGGCTTCCTGTCCTAAAGGCATTCAGTCTACCTCCAGAGTGAACAAGGCGGGGCTTCAACTGGAAGCATAGGGGATGGTGTTCTGGGAGAAAGCCCACGGGGCCTACTTCCAGTTGCAAAACCTAAGACAAGCCTTTATACCAGAAGTAGGAATTCAGGGCAGCTGTCACTGTTTTTTGAATAAAAGCTGTCTCAGATCTACACCATGCATCCCATGGTCACAAGGAGATGAGGTGTGACACACAGTTTGCCTGAGCGGACGGGTAAGTGGGTGATGATGATGATAATGATGATTCCTGATCTGCAAACACATCCCACACAGATCAGAGCTTCATCCCTACCAGTCCTGTACTGGTAGTCCTGGAGGAGCAGGTCACTTATTCTTACTGGTTGATGTGCTGGGTCTGTGGATGAAAGTTTAGCTTCCATGCATCGCAGTTCTTGTGCTTCAGCTCCTATGTGGTATTAGATGATCACATGTGGTATTGCTCCCAAAGGACTATCACTTTAACAATTTAATACCTTTCATATTAAATCAAGCAAAGGTAGCAATGGCTCTGCTAATCACACCTGAGCCTGAGGCCACGCATGTTTGATTTCCTCCATCCCAGAGGCAAATTAATCATTCCCACCAGAGTTTCTATAACCCTCCAGCCCTCCATCCAAGTAATGTACAAGAGAGGAAGCATTACCTGTGCTACCAGCTCATACTGGATTCATCAGTTCAAACTTGGCAGATGTAGCACTGTTTATTTGTCTGGGCAATTCTTCCAGATAGGCTAAACTCAGCAGAATTTACCATACAGGGAAGTTCTTTGTTTAATATTTGCCAGCAATGCAGGGAGACTTGTTTGCCCGTCCCGATTTATCTCAGCAATTGAATTTGTGAAGGCAATTAAAAATAATACACCTTTTAAGAAATTATTAGAGATTGCATCTGACCAAAAGTGGGACTCTGTGAAAAACAGATGACCGTGATAGTGGGCCATGACCTGTAGGATTCCTTCAGAAATTCAGTGCTAACAGAAGAAAGTATCTCCTTGATCAATATGTCCAAGGGATCCATGGCACAAATCTCAGACAAAGAGCATTCTTTGTTAGTGGAAATCTATAATGTTTCACACACCAGAATTTCCCAAACAAAAAGGAAATGTAGGAGACAGACTTTATCAGAGCAAAAAGGTGCATAGAATCCTAGAAGGAACCATTCCAAGTGGCAAATGGAAGAGTGAGACACGAGAAGAAATAATTCATTTGTTTAGTGTCGTAGAATAAATTTCCATTTAGGGTTTGCTTCTTAATCTCACCTAAAGGCAATCTAATCCTGCCTAAAGACAGGTTCTCGGGCAGTTTAGGCATTATCTCTGAAATGTCAATGAGCATGAATTCACTTTAGTATTTTAGTGGAGCAGGTTACATGTTCCTGTATTTTCCTGACACTTTACTGAGTTAGATGTGCTTCTGTAACTGTGGCTGTCTAAGATGCTGTCTTAGATGTCTAAAATGGCAAGATTTTCAGAGCTAGATACCTTCTATTGCTCCTGGAATACACGGATGTTTGGGAGGGAAATACACTTCTTGTAGTACATCTTACCTAGGCACAGCAAAGATCAAGATGTGAGTCATTGCTCAGAGTATAACGCAATATTCCTAACATTTTGAGGGAGGAGATAGTTGGCCAAGAGGGGTGAGACAATGATGGCCCTATAGTTCAGGTACACACTTAACCAGTGTGTAACATAGAGGGCCTAAGAGTTGATGAGATGTGAGGAAAAGTATAAAAATATCTAATGGTTATAAAGCATTTGTTGAGTAAATACCCAGTCCTTGATTTTTAATACTTTGTTAAGTTAGGATTTTTTTTCCCCAGGCTTGTTTTTGAAATTATGTTGCAGGTACTTCTGGAAGATCAGGTCTGACAGTTAGGAGAGGTTTTTCTTGTTCCAGATGGGTGTTCCTCTTCTTCACTGAAACTGCCTCTGTGAGTTCATTCAGCTGTAGAGTAGTTTCATTTGCATCATCTCCACAGAGCCATTTTAATGCCTCACAAAGTGGACCTGTATGTAGATATTTATTTATTTAGGTATTTATTTATTTATTTATTTTTCTATAAGTCCATTCATGGATTCTGATCATTCAGTTGGGAAAGTTGGTGTTTTCCTGAGGTTTGTACAATGTTTTTCTTTGCACATATTTATCTCAACAACATAAGGAACACCTCATCAAACAAGGACATCTTCTAAGAAGTTGTCATTTAAGAAATGTCCTTCCCACCATCATATGAAACCTAGCTGGCTTGATGACATCTTAGAGGAAGGAAAGTCACTGCTCATTAGTAGGGAGTATTCCCACCTCCAGTACTACTCTATCAAAAGAAAAGAGCTTGCAGCAAAAAATCAATAGTTTGCGTCTATTGAAACTTGCTCTGTGAAAAAGTGAACAGCTGCATCAGCCTCCAGACTAATAGCCTAGGCAATTAAAACAGGCATGGATGGCATCTTGCTTCCAGACTGGTCCCTCAGTTCTTTTAGGTCCTTGGGTGGCAGCAGAAGGCATAGTTTCTCAGTCACAGGCTGTCTGGGGTTAAAAATCAATTGCTTTCATCTGTGTTTCTCTAAATGTCTGTGTAAGCACATGAGCACGTTCTTCAGGAGTGCTGTGATCTATGTAGTCACCTACCCAGTTACCAACGGTGGAGAAAAATCCATGCCAGGTCAAAAATCTAACAAGAAATGAGGAATTTTTAGATTGAAACATCTTGGATTTCCATCTTAGTGCAGTCATAATGGTGATAATGGAGAGGATTTGGAAGTTTGGGGTTGTTTGGCTTTTTTATTTTTTCACAGAATTTAGGTTTGATTCACCCTTCCTGGGAAGAGCAGATTGAAGCTGCCAATGTACAAGTGGCAGAAACTGTCTGAAGGAAAGTTAGGTTCATGTTGCTGCTTCAACCACTCCGATCTAACCGTCCCAGCTCCTCAAAACACCAGTTTCTGATTGCTTCTTCTGACTGCTGGTCTGAGATCTTTGTGAGAAGTGCATGCTGTCAGGGCCTCTGTACTCACCAGTAAATGAAAAAAAACTGAATGACTTGGACATAAAATTCACCCACCGTGTTCCCTTCAAAACAGACAATACAAATGCAGGTTCTTTAGGTAGCATTTATCATATGACACTCAAAAGATCATGAATGAAGATAGAAGTTTTTGCTTTAGATGTGTATGTACCACAGCCTTTCTACAATGACAAGCTTAGCTAGACAGACCAGACTGTGGACACCTGATAATATTTGGAGACATATTTAGCTCAACTGTAAATGCCCTAGGCAAATTGACTTTGCTCACCTGTTAGGAATGAAATGAGCTGTGTAACTCATTAGTGTGGGGTTCTTCCAGCCCAGATGTGCAAAGGACAGCAATCTGCAGATCGAGGTATTATACAGTGAACAAAGTCCACTTGAAATTTTTCAGTTTTCACATTTGGAAAGTATCAAAGCTACTGATATCATGTACCATTGAACCTCTGTTTCACATGTGAATAATTCTTGTATATAAGTGCCACTTTTTTCAGAACACTTAGGAAAGATTCCCAGGAATCACCTGTAGTCATGTCCCATGAAGAACTGCGAGAAATTTACTGATTTCAGCCTTATGAGGGTTCATTTATCATTATCATTATTAACACAGTTTTATTTTAATTGCTACTTAAAGAAGAAACTAGTCAAATACAAGCTGTGTTCAGTTTGCTTTAAGAAAACCTGGTGAAAGTACAAGGGAGAAATGTACAGAAGTCAGAAGGGAACACACTCAGATACGTGCAGACATAAGCACTATCTCCCAGGAACTGAGTGGACAGCCTGAAAGGTCCGTGGAGAGAAGAGATTCTTGGAGCAGGCGGCATCTTGCAGCTTCAGTTCAGCATGCATAGCAAGACAAATTCCTCTGGCAGCTCCTGGCTGTGCCTTTTACAGCTTCTGGACTGCCAGGCCACACCTTTGCTGGAAGGTTCTGGTGTCATCTAGGTCTGTTCCCCAGGGCCAGCCACTTATTCATATCCCAGACAAACTCATTTTGGGGCTGGGAGACATCATCTCCCGAGTAGTGCATGCAATTCCTCTTTTGACTTCACCCTGCCCTTAGTCTCATTCATCCTCTCTGTGGAGCTGCAAGACCTACCAAAGCCTGTGAGGGATATCTACCTGTCTCACAGTGGTGACCAAGTAACACATTACAGCAACAATATCAGATCCAGGCAAAGAGAATGCTCGTCACAGCAAATTGCCCCAAAGACTTACAGAAGAAATGTGGTTTCAGATATGCCTCTAACCAGCCTCAGGTACTTAGGGGTTTAGCTGCATTTGTGCCCAACATGGACAGAGGAAAACAGGCTGTGTGAAAAAAAAAATTCACCCATCTTCTCTCCTTGTCCTTTTCACTGTCAAAGTGCCTATTCATATCAGTATCCACTTGCTGCTGACCTTCTGCCAGAAACAACCTACTTCCCAGCTGTCCCAGCCTACTCAGCTGGGTTTCCAGGCTCACTGCCCATGGCTCCCTCACCCCAGCCCAAACTACAGAAGAAGCTGATGCAATTCTGTTTACCAGAAGTCCATTTCCTTTTATTTGGCTCTAATGCCCTTACCAGCCATCTGAGGACTGTTAGTGTTTGTTATCCCGTGTGGTTCTGAGACTTAAAAGAAGTCTGAGGAATCTATTGCTCAGCAGATTTGTCATAACATGATAGTCAGCTGAAGATCCCAGGAGGGCAAAGAAAAATCTCTGACACGGGAATCTCTTCTGACACAATTCTTTTATTACTTTGGGAAAGGGCACTTTGACCAAGGCCAAATGCAATTTGTTCCACTGGGAAATGAAGAGTGTCTGTCCCTGTCATTTCCAGTATTATGTCCTTTCTCTAGGCAGTTTTTCTGATTCTCTCTGGGGATATCTAGATTGCTAACTCTCCTTTTCCCTTTTGCCACTTTCCCAGCACATCATTGCAATCTGGCACTTGTTCCTCTCTTCTGTTGGCCTGCCCAGCTCCTACCCCACCGGACACCTTCCTTTCCAGGTCCGTGCCCCTTTTTCACCTGGTTCCACCACATTCCCCCAGTGTTTCCTTTCTGCTCCCAATTTCTTTGCAAAAGCGATGCTTTAAACAGTCTCTCACACAATTTTCCATGCCGGCCTAGCGCCCTGTCCCAGCAGCCCCCTTCTCCCGACCCAACCCTGCACTTGTTGCCCGCGGGGGAGCTGGACGCTGGGCACGGGCTGCGGCCCCAAGGCAGCATTCGCTGGGCGCTCGGTGCGGCGGAGGAGGGCCCTGTGTCTGGCCGCGCACATGACGGCGCGGTGGGAGGGCGGCCCCGGCGGGCGGCTCGGCC
>VZTT01021041.1:10306-20635 GCA_013400855.1 Buphagus erythrorhynchus
TAATTGTACCTCTTGAGGGAAAGGCAGAGAGGTTAAAGCTGGAGGTAGCAGCAGGATGCCACAGGGTGGGAGGGGAAGTCTAGAAAGAAACTTTGAGATTTGCTTTTCCCTGCATGGCAGGGTTTGAGCTGGTCTTGTCTCCTCTAAGAAGGCTTGCTGTTTCTGTAATGGGGTTGTTACAATTTGAAGACTAATTGTCCTTCTCTGAAAAAACAGACAAACTGGAGGTGCTGAGAGAGGAAAGAAGCTCTAACAAAGTGAAACCTGGCAGAGATAGATTCCCATCCCATTCAAAACCACAAATCTGAAGAGACTTTCCAGTCCTATTAGAGAAGAGAGATGGTACTATCCCATATTGCCCTACCTTATCATGTGAATTGCTATTTTCCAGCTCTTGATGTTCTCTAAGCACGTAGCTCTCTAAGCTGTTTGTAGGTAAGCATGCACTGAGCTGATCATCACCCTATGACTTTCAGACTTTGATTTTTACTAAAATTCAAAGCAGTGTGGGGTTAGGAAAGGGGAGATTAATTTTGGTTCTTTCATGTTTCCAAAATGTTTCCAAAAACTGTGGTGTTTTTGGAG
Organism: Buphagus erythrorhynchus; assembly: GCA_013400855.1. Classification (NCBI taxonomy): domain Eukaryota; kingdom Metazoa; phylum Chordata; class Aves; order Passeriformes; family Sturnidae; genus Buphagus; species Buphagus erythrorhynchus. The sequence continues at coordinate 10,892 of VZTT01021041.1, forward strand.
GACAATAATTCTTGTGTGCCTTGCACCATCTTCTTATGTGGTACAGGGTGTCACAGCATGGTTTAGTCTCCCAGTACTGCATGACAGTAGCACCCCACATCACACTTTCTGCTGGCACGGGAGACACTGCCATTGAATTTTGCAATCTGTTTTTATCTTTCACCATTTGCTATGCATCAGAATTTGATTCATCTCTGAAAATGAAAACTTTAGCAATTTGGCACTGTTTAGGCTGAAATAACTAGAATATTTGGGCACAAGTCAGCACTGGGAACTCTGAAAATGCTGCTGCCATCAGCAAGGCCTGTAGGTCTGACAGTCACACCCTGTCTAACACAGGGACACTCTACCCTTACCTCTTTGATATATAATGTTCATTAGTATCCTGCACATTCCTAACAACCTGTTGCTTTGATTTTCATCTGGTTTTGTTTAAGCTTGTTTGAGTTGGGATGTTTTGATTGTCTCTTCAATACTTTTATGCACAAAATCTCTATTGTAAAACTGCCATCTGCCTCTGAAATATACACTAAGCATACTGGGGTTCTCCTCTCTAGAGACCTCCCATTCTCTGTGAAAAACTGAATAAAATTCATATAGGTGTTTCAAAGACACCACTGTGGATTTCTTTACTTCTTGCAACTGGAAAGCCTTTACAGTTAATGCTAACTCTGGTCACATGCAGTAAAGGCAATCCCTGTTCCTTGAAATTCCAAAGGTTTAGATTAGAGGCCAGTAAGTTGCAGTGATGTAAAGCAACTCATTTCTCTCTTCTGCTGATGGATGTAATGAAAGTTTCAGCTCTTGCTGAAGAGAGACATTGCAGGTGCACAATGCTGCCTTCAACACACTGGAAGGATTTTCTGATGCATTTCTAAGAGCTACATCAAGCAGCACATTTACTACCAAAAGCAGCAATATGCTGTATCAGACCTGCAGATCTCGGGCATTGTGCTGTGTGTGAGTTCTTGGTCAAAGCCTCTGACACTTGTGTGTTAGTTGAGAACACAGCTGCTGTTGCTGTGACACAGCAGATCCTCTGAGTTGTCTTGAGTTCCCTGCAAAATGAGAACAAATGCTCCAGCTGTGGAAGATGTACCACAATTATTTAGTTTGTAACAAAAAGCAAGTAGAGCAGGAAACTCTGAAGAAAAGCTTTTTCTTCATCATTGGCTTTGGCAGAATAAAATCTAGGTAAGGAATCTGCTATAAGGAGCAGATGGAGGATTTCTCAGAAGAAATCCATGAGAGACACCATTATAACTGTGTATTTGTTGACTTCATCTGGCCCAGGCCTGACTCATAACATTATGTGTGACTCAGAGCAAAAATAAAAACTGGTGCCCTCTGAGCTGAGGAAAGACTCTGAGGCACAGTTAGGGAAGGAAGCTGGGAGTCCTCACACTCTCCTGTGCCAGCAATAGGTAAAACTCCCATGTACACTAAAGAAAACAGAGAAGTCCTTTCACTTTAAACACTGTTACAGCTTTGGTGCAAGCTGTTGATTTTTATGGCCTGTCACCATTGCAGCAGTAGAAAAATTATTGTTACCCTTACTGAAAACTGCATCTGTCTCCAGGATCAAGCACTGTGTGCTGTCCTCGTGATAATGTGGGACACAGCTGAAGTTCAGATATGATGATATCGAGGGGACTTTTTACACTGACTTCCATGGGTACCATATAAGTCCTTTATTCAACTACTTCATTAAATGTTTCTTTTTTACAGGGTTATTACTGTAGAGGTCTGATGTACACAGGACACTGGAAAGCATTTTTACTGCCAGCCCTCTGTTTGAACCAATGGGCAGTTTGGAATATTATGGTCCATTATTTTTGACTGAGGCTCTAAACTTCACTGTGAAAATACTGTCCTTGTAAGTTTGCTATCCTGAGTGTTGCCATAAACACAGGTTCTTGCCAGCTGGGAGGCATGTAAGGTAATTTCTGATGATCTCATGAATGCCTGGGTACTCCCAGGCAGCAGCAGGATGCCTGAGCTGGGATCACTGCAATTTAAGCAGTGGACTGGACCCAGAATGGGACTCTATAGTCCTTTCAGAGATATATCTCCTCCTTGGCTATTTATGCTCTGCATGCCAGCAGCTCACACGCCAAAGGATAAGCCAGAGCCCAACTCACACATTTTACCTGAGGGCTAAGCTTTACATAAATCCTGTTAAAGCTTTTAATGTGCATTATAGGCGAGTGAGCAGGAGATCCCCTCCAGGCTGGTGAACATGGAATTTATTGACCCTGTTTTACCAAAGTCATTTTGGGGAAAGCTGTGGGTTTGTGCCAGCAGCAGCACTGGAGAGAGAGATAACAACTTGCACCTCCTGGCAGATTCCCACTAGCTTTTGAAGAGCTCGGCTGCATTTCCTCTTACAACTTTATTGATCTAAAGCAAAGAAATAAGAAAAACTTAAGGAAATTATGCTAGGCAGCCCTGTTATAAAGTTATGGCCCAGATTTTGCTCTAGCCAGTAATTTTAAAAGCTGACATAGGTTTTAAATGGAATTTGAATAAATAATGGAAAATAATAGGCATGTAAATAGTGATGCTAAATACGAAGATAGCAGCCCTGGAGGTTGGGATCATATTTCTGTGTGTCATAGCACCCCATCTTGGAATCTCCTATTGGCACCATTGTTGATAGGATCCCACCCCTGGCTCCTCTCTTCCAGCCATTTATGTCAGCCAGGTGCAGGGTTTTTTATGACAAACTAGAAAAAATATGAAAGCTTCTAGAGACTGAAGGATATCAACATTGCAGCTAAGCAGTGAGGCTCTGTATTGTTTCTTCTGCCTTTTAAATCAAAGAACATTTCACAATTGCCCACTCTACATGCTTTTGTTTGCAGAACTAACTTCTGCAGTGGTACAGTTAATAAACAACAGAGCTCTTTGATGTATCAATTTGAGAATGACATGTGTTTAAAGGCTGTAAAAGATTTCAATGAGCCTTTTAAAATTAATTAAAAAAGTAAAAAATTAAAAAAAGAGAGAGTGCCAAGAGCCTTGTATCTTATTCTGGCTCCCAGAATAGATTTTTCAAATGGTATATTTGTATGTAGATTGTCTCTGTACTTTGTTGTGAGAGAGCTGGGCCAGGCAGTGGGATGATCAGGCAACCCTGAGGAGCCATTGTCAGTGGCCATTTCCATCCAGCTCCTTGCCAAGGGCAGGGAGCCATAGGGGCAGCCCCTGTTTCTGCTGTGCTGTAGTGAGCTGGGTGAGGCCATTCCTGCTGCAGACAGGGAGAAGAGATGAGGGGATGAAGAGCGGCAGTGGGAGGTGCAAGGTGTGGCACTGAGGTGGTGAATTGATCATCCAGGTGTTCCCTCTTCTTCCTCATACATGACAACAGCAGCCTGGCACTCCAAAGCTTTGACACAGGGTTTGTCTAGGGGCTGGTGCTACAGCCCTGCAGGTACAGCAGCCTGCAGCCAACAGCTTTAACCCAACAGCAGCCCTGCAAAAAAAAAAAAATTAAAGCTTCAGGAATTGTGAGTCCTGAGGTGGTGTAAGGGAACAGACTTGATGATTGCAAATACATGTTTCACCACGAGACTGTAGGAGCAAGAGAGAGTTTTGTTGTGGTTTGCATTCAGTAAGTGTTCCTGGATTTTCACTGTCCTTTTAAAGGAGGGATATTCTGAACCTGTTATATACCTTTTTTTCTCTCCTGTATCTCCAGACAGCTTTTTCCTGCAGTTACCTGTGCCTGTCACTGTGATCAAGTGAAAAGAGCAGAAATATTTAGCAAAATGATTTAAAGTACAACAGGGAATAAAAATAAATCAATTAAGGTTTAAGTATCTGAGAATCAAAAATCAAACTCGCATTTGTTGTTAATGATCCCTTCCTTTATCTGTTTTATTTCAAAAAGAGCCTCTTGGGTTGAGAAGGCTATTATCATCAACAAATACCATTCTTTAAAAACAAACAAACAAACAAAAAAAAGAAAATGCCTGTTAAGTGCTGAATGCTAGCAAGTTTAATTGGCCAAGATTAAACATGCTTTTAGAGACATAGAACTACCCAGAAGGGAGAGAGGGAGAGATTATAAAAAAAGAAGTTTCTGCCTAGGAGGTCTGTTTGATGTATTCAAATGTGTCATTCAGCTCCTGTGTCTCAATAATGTAATTAAGATCTCTTTGGCCCCTTTTCCTGGGTCTCCTCCTGTTGGTCACCAGTCACAGACTTGGGATACTGCTTTGGGATAATTTTACACTCAAACACTCCCCCTAAATGAAAAGCTATAAAATATCAGAATGCATTGGTATTTGGCCCAAAGTTCCCCAATACAGACATCTGAAAATACAGAGCATTTTCTTTACCTTAGTGTCATTACACAGGCCATTTGCCTTCTTCCTGTACACAGCAAAGGTGATGTACAGCCCTCCTGTGGTGGTTCAAGCCAAGGCACTTGTGTCATGTTTAAAATTAACTTGAAGCATATATGTAGCTGGTTACTGCTGTTCAGCTGATGGGGGATAAAATTAATGTTAATTCCTCATTGCTCAGACACATCTCATTGCTCTTAAACAGCAGCTTAAATTTTCACCATAGCTCATGATTTGGATGATTGAGGTAAAATCTTGGACCAGTGTCAGCTTCTACCCAGCTGGCCTCCCTGGAACAGACGTATCTGGAATATTGTGTATCCAAGATATCCCAAAAAAGAAAGCCCAAAAGAAAATCTCTGAGAAAAATCCCTTGACAAATAAGATTTCCTGGTCCCCTATTAAAGGTTCTTTCCCACAGAGTTCTCATAAACATCATTTGCAATGCATCTGGCAGACCTGAGACGAGTCTCAATGTCTCATATTATTCATCTGAAAATTGTGTGAGACTGCAAGCCTTGGTCCAAGTGAAGCTAAATGAGGATAATTCAATGACTTCTTTTAAACTTTCTTTTGAAAGTTTGAAACCATACCTTCATGTTCCTTTTCAAATCTTGCCATGAATTATTTGTTCAAGGGAGTTTAGGGAGGAGAAGTAAATTAATTCAAATCTCCATGGCTTCTGCACAGTGCCCTCATTTTTCACCATCCTTCTTGGCAGGGGATGAAGCACACAGCAGAATTAATAGAGACTGGCAGGAGGGCAGTGCAATGTGTCACTCATCAGTATACACTTCTTTGACTTCAGACCTTTTCCAGCTGGATCTACTCGTAAAAACTCTCAATGCTCCAGCTGGAAATGGCTGGTGACTCCAACTGTGCCACTGTGACTCTGGAAAACTCCTGTAGACAAATTAACACAGGAGGAGACTGATGGTCCCCTGATTCTGCACACACTGACCCCAGCACCTGCCTGTAGCCTCCTCCCTTGCTGAGCAGCAGCATTAGCTAATGTGTTCTTGATTGCTGCTGCACTTAAGCAAATGAACTAATGCAAAGTTGTTAAATGCAGAGCAAACAATTAATTAAACATTTTACTTTTGTGCTGTTTCACATGGGAAAAATAAACCAGAATGTGACTTTCCTCCCCATCCATTGCCACCTCTCACACATTTTATTTTTATCAGCACAGCACTATTCTTCTAATGACCTGACTTTTCATAACATGGACTTAATAGCTCAATAAATGCCACTGTGTGAAAAATAGGTTCAGTCGGTCTCTCAACCTCCCCCTGCTCAACCTCCCAACTGCTTAAAAAAAGTTTTCTTGGCTTTAGGTGTCTATTTTTGGCAAATATGAATCCTGGAGTTAGTACATGCTAGGAAATACCTACTCTTTCCATTTCTGTAAGGTCAAAACATTTCTCCAGACAGAGTCCTCCTAGTGAGTGTGTTTTTAAGTCTTGAAGTTCATTCAGTGTAAGCTTTTATAGTCATTAAACTGTGAGGACTCTTGATGAAGTAATTTTTTTTCTGGCATTGAAAATAGTTTAGCAAGGGCTGTATTCCACGAGTATATAAACCTACTAGAAAGAATCAAGATACCTCTGTGGAAGAAGTTGAACATACAGAAAAATCAATTCTCACATCTTTGAACAAGCACTAAGTTTAGATCCCTCCCTTCTGCAGATTATAGCATTTTGAGATGGAAGGCATTCAGAAGTAGGAAACCCAGGAGAAAGAAGATGAAGGGATCAAATAATAGAAGTTGACCAGGTTGTGAAGCCACAATTCCTAATCAAATAAACATCCTTTCGCAAGGATTTGCCCTCTTCTTCCATGCTCTATTTTTGGGAGATATAAAATCCACTTTGAGCACTGCTTCATAGCTAAAACTTTTATCAATGATTTGAGTCAACTAACAATTTTACTTTGCATATTTTAAGGGGGGAAAAAAGGCTCTACAAGTGATCTCAAGCTTATAAAAATTGAAATAAACAAAAAAAACCTGACAAAAACAAATTGAAGTTAATTTTCCTGAAGATACTCCTTAGTATTTACATAATGGGTTTGTATTTCTAAAAAGAAAATTTTGCAGATCATTGAACCACAGCACAGTGACTAAGTGAGTTTGCTACTAAATCATTCAAAACAAGAGTTATTTAGCTTTTAGAAGAAGCAAACATATTGTTGCATAAGACTCTGAAAGAACTATTACAGTTTTTGTGCATCATTAAAGCAAAACTCCCAAATAATCCCTTAGTACGTAGGTTGGGAAACCATAGCCTGTAATGAAGCTATGAATATTTATTATAGCAGAACTACAGCAACTGAGAAGCAGCTTCGGCCTAATAGTCTATAATGCAGCTGGCTGCATAATCTGAATATTACAAAGTCAAGAATTTACTAAAGCTAAATAACAGCAATCTGCTGTGCAGCTGAAGCAGCTGGAGCTATGGGAAGAAACCTCCCCTCTGTATGGGACCAGAGGTGCCTTTGGCCTCCAAAGGGGTCAGCAGCAAGGGGAGAGGGCCAGGAGCATTTCATGGCATTCACAATCCTCTACTACCTCAGCCAGGTGCTGGGAGGAGACAGCCCTTGCATGTGCCTCTTTTCTGCCCCTGAGGTCATATTTCAGCTGTGCCCCAGAGAAATTACTGGTTCCAGCACAACATTTGCACAGACTGATCCTGTTCTGCTCCATGTACCCAAACTGTGTCATCCCTATGCTCACATTATATTGCAGACAGGAAATGTGGGCACAGCCCAGATCTAGAGACTGAATTAATGGTATTTTCTGCCCTTTTCTTACCATTTTCTTCATAATTTCTGATAGACATTTCTATACTTTGATTTGGCTGATATTTTTGACCTCTGCCAAGCATAGGGGGAGTGTTTTCAGGGAAATCTGCAATGCCTAACTTAGATCTATCTTATGTAGATAGCTGGAGTTATTGTTCCTGCTGGGTATCATTTTGCACCTAGCAACACCGAGTTTCATTTACCATTTTATTACTCAGCCTCCCCATTTCATCCATCCACAACTATTTATCTGCACCATCAACTTCAGGATGGTAAAATCTAAATAAGCTTTGTGCTAATACAAACTCTCTCATTTCACTACTCCCTGCTTTTCTCAGATCATTCATTAATATCTCGATTAGCTCCAGCTCCCTGGTGTGTTTCACTCTTCCACATTGTGTTGGGATTCCTTTTAACAGCAGTCTTTACAAAGTGATGATTTTAGTAAGCAGGTAACAATTTATAAGATTTTATCATATCTCACAATGACTTTATGCTTTATCCAAATATAATTATTTGCACCTTTTTTTCCACCCCAGTAATTTGGTTATACCATCCCAAAACATCCTAAAAACCCAAGCACATTTAATCCACCTAAGGCATTGTTTTCAGCCCATGCCTTGACTTCTTTAATGAACTATATATAACTTTCTCTTACACTGAAATTTTAATTTTAAACCTTTTTTTCCCAGATTCATTCTCCGATTTCTATAGGGTAAACACCAAGACAAATAATTATTTTAACTTTCTGTTTATTATCTGCACTGGGTGTTTAGGAACAATCTCCAGTTTAAAAGTCACTAATCACTCTCCAAATGAGTAAAACTGAGAACTATATCCATTTCATATACGTTCCAGAGTGAGTAACCCAGTCAATCTATCTGCATATTTATAAATTTACTGGGTCAATTCTTCACTCAAGAAAAAAGTATGGATCCTTAAATGTTCTTTACCTTGAAGTCCTGGTAACAGACTTCAAATGTTCATTTAAACACATCAGTCCATTTGTTTCTGCATCACATTGGTTGGGGCTTTCTTCCTTTCCTTTTGTATTTTGCAGTTTGTACTAAAAGACCTGTTCTTTCAAAACACTTTGGAAGGCTTAACTTGTGTCACTAACCAATTTGTTAGGGTTTGATTTTTACCTTCCATCTGCTTTGAAGAGTGTTTTGTTGTTTGGGTTATTTTCTTTTTTCTTTTTCTTTTTTCCTGTTTCATGGGAGCACTGTGAAATATGAAGTACCCATGGGTGACATGCAGCTCTGTGCCATGACACTGTACAGGACTGATCTCAGAGTCAGAGAACCCAAAGGCTGTTCACATTTAATCAAGGCAGCACCCACTACGAGTTCCAGTTATGTCAGTGGAAGGTACAATGAGGAATTTGAGAGTCTATCCTGTGCCCATGGCCATAGCACAGAATCACTGGTGACACAGAGCTCTTATCTGCTCTTATCTCCTTCCTTCTGAGCTGGACAGACCTTTCCAGGCAGCCTCAGGTACATAAAGGTGAAATACAGTGGGCACCCACATATGGCAGCTCAGGCCCTGGCAGACCTCTTTTTTATTTCTTTTTGTACAGAAATCATACCTCTTTTCAGTGAGGACACAATAGAGTATCTAAATGCATCTATGACAAATAGACATAAATCCTGTAAAGTCATATTCTGATGAATCCTGGTTCTAAAGGTGGCCCATTTATACCATATTGTCACCTGCCTCTCTGAGATTCAAGTCACTAGTTTTTCTGAAGTAAACCTATATACATAAGCTGTCCTTCACTGAAAAAAATAGACTTGAGCAACAGTTTTTCAATCTTATTTTCCCAAGGTTGAGTTTCCTAAACAGTAGGTTTTGAAAGTCAATGGAATCTTTTAAAAATCATAAAGCAAAATCTTCTGTTTGAGGATGATTATATCTAGGGGTGGATTTTTCTTGTTTTTATAAAGATGCACATTTTTGTCCCCTTAAGACACCACAAATTGTTTTGATCTAAATAATATGACCTTCTTGCTAACATTAATCAATCCTCCTTTACTGAGAAAACATTTTCCCACAGAGTATTTTTCCTTCCCTCTGGCAAAGCAGTCAACCAAAGTNAATCACAGATTTTTGAAAAGCAACTGCTAATCAAACATAGGGTACTTTCTCTTGTTTTTTGCTGCCTATATATATATAAATATATATATAGGCATGATTTGACCAAAGCACAGGAAACTTTTATTTAGTTTTCTACCATAATCCATTCAGCCTTTATCACTGAGGGATCTAGGGGAAAAAATGGCAGTTCTGCATGTAGCAAGTTACTATTTCACATCATCCAAACTACACTGCATGACTGTGTAAGCATTGCTACCTGCTGTCCAGTGTGAATGAAAATGTGACTTCCTCACAGCCCATTTCAGCTCTTCATCAGAGGAAGGCAGTGCACCAGCAGCACGGTGAGCTCAAGCACAGGGACCCATCTCAACCAGCCACCAAAAGAAATATTCATGGAGCTACAGCCTCAGAGCAGCATTGCCACAGAAGCCTACAGCAATTTAGCTGAGTAGCAGAAAGCAATTCTACCTAGTAGTGGCAAAAACTGGTGAAG